>PVIY010004032.1:63489-106897 GCA_004026745.1 Myrmecophaga tridactyla | reverse complement strand
TAGGGACAAGCCCCAAGGCAGGGAAATACTCGGGTCTTCTAAGAATGGAATGAACAAAGACCACAGCTGCTGAAAAGCAGTGCATATGATTAGGGAGGAATGAAGAGTGGCAGAAGCCAAGGCTGGAGAGTAGGCATGGGCCAGTTAATCTGCACCATATAGGCCAATGCAAATGATTTGTGTATTATTTGCAAAGCGTTTTAAGCAGGAGAGGAATGTACTACGCATTTTTAATAGATAATTACGGAGAACAGATTGATATAGGGCAAACTGGGCCAGTTAGGAGGTTGTTGAAACAGACATGAGATAATGAAGTTGTCAAGTGAAGACAGAAAGAAATAAAACATAGATGGGGGAGTAACTTTCTCAGGTCACATACCTAGTATATGGCAGACCTGGCTCAAAGTCATATCTTTTAGAGTCTATACTCTGGTTAAACAACAGGTTTGATTAAAGAAGTTTTAAGTAAGGGAAAATTTTAATTAAAGTTCTCAGCTGACTGGGACTTGTGTCAGATCAAGGTTGAGCTGTTGTAAAGAAGGAAGGGTACAAAGGCCTAAAATAACCCAAAGTCATAGCAGCTTACAGAAGAGAAGTCTTGCCTAGAGAGTCCAGTCTTGGATAGTTAATCTGTTCTATCAAGTCCAGGTCCAGGATCTGTCTATCTTGCAGCTCCACTGTTGCAAACATGAGGCCCCCATCCCTGTAGTCCAGGACAGCTCATGACCATATCCACATCCCAGCTTGACAGAAGGCAGGAAGAAGAAAGGCATACCTTTTACTTTAATACTCTAAGAGCACACAACCCAGAAGTTGCAAACTACCACTTGCACTCATACCCTGTAGTAAGAAATTTGACACACAGTCATACCTAGCCATAAGGAATCTGGGAAATGTAGTCTTTGTTGGTGACTGCATATCCAGCTAGAATTCCAATACTACAGAAGTGGGGAAATTGACATTGGGGTCAAGTAGTCATCTCAGAAGTTCTCTGCAAAAAGGTATTTGTTTCTAAGGAAAGAACTGGGCCAGTTTTCTGCCTGTGACTGCAGACCCCTGGGCCACAAGGCAGTCTGGAGCCTGCAGAATGCATCATGTGGGTGGGCATTTCCATTTTCCAGAGATACATGACACTGTGGTGGCTAATAAAATAGGCATTCAACTTAAAATATGCTAAATTTTTATAGCATTTTAATATTTTGCTTTAAAATGAATACTAAAAGCGTACCCACTATCATTTGAGAGCTCCATAAAAATTTTTTATCCTTAAAATAGACCTTTGAGTAGGCCACGGTGGCTCAGCAGGCAGAGTTCTTGCCTGCCATGTCGGAGACCCAGGTTCAATTCCCAGTGCCTGGCCATGTTGAAAAAAAAGAGAGAGATCCTCTTAGTCAGAAAGCTTGGACCCTTCTAGGGGAGGGGAAAGAAAACAAACTTCAGCTGTAGACCGAGATGGCTCCAAATACTGTCATCAAGATCAAGCAAGATGATCAATCATTTTGAACTTCATTTTTTCTCTTTGTTAAATGAAAACATGATCCCTTCCTATTCACAGGGTTATTGCAATAAATAAATAAAGTTATAGATATAAAACATCATTGACTAAGACTGGCATATAAGAGGTGCTTAATAAATGTTGCTATCCCTTCCCCTGACAAGGCCTGAAGGCTGAGAGAAACAGTCTAGTTTGTCACAGAAAGCAGAATAGGTTGGAATTGAGAAGTCAGAATTATAGAGTCAAGTCAGACACAGTTGAAGCCTCTACCTAGGAATTACATCCACGCAGACGGCATTGTAGTTAGAAGGATACAGACCAGGCATAAAAGGCTGGGATCTGATCCAGTTCTTTTGATTACTGTGTCAATAGCAAACTTAAGGTGCCTTCCGAGCAAGGATCCCCCAATTTTACCACCACCATCCCCCAGTTTCATCACAGAATGACAACCAACACAATGCCGAGAACTTTTCAACTAAGGGGAAGTATGAAAGAATATCTGTGGGTAGAAAACCCATATTTTGGTAGATGGAGGGTAAATATTTTCCGACAGAGAGAAATCAAGGGCAATGTGGACATTTTAAAGCATTTTGGGTGAAATTTTATTGTTGTTTTGAGAAGGACACAACAACATTTACATTTGCATGGTACCTTATCATTTTCAAGTTATTTTCACTATATTTCATTTAATTCTTTTGACAGCTCAAGGTAGATAATATCATCCATTTCTGTGAAGGAGGAAAAATGGAAATCCAGATTGAGTGAATGTCATGGTCAAGGTCACGCAGTTGTGAAGGGGCCAAGCTGGGCCCGAGCCCATGTTCTAAATCTCAGGTTACGCAATGTTGCCTGGAGACTGCCTGAGTGTGGGGGCCACGTGATCAGGAATGGGCTCCAGCCTCGCCTTAGAAGGCTGGAGGAACTCTATTTGTTCCATGGGTGAGACGGAAAGCCCAAACAGGACACGTTACTTTTAAACAGTGGTATCTGAATGCTTCTGCAAAATTAGAAGTTTCATAGTAATTGGTAAAATAAGAGAAAATACTGTGCCATTACCTGGTCAAATGTAAAATGCTACTGTTAAGTCTGTTACTTCATCTGAAGCTCCTCCATCAAATGGTATTCTCTTGGACTCGCTGCAGAGTAACAGGTCTGTGGACCCATATATATATGTATTTAAAAATCTACATTTTCTGATCTCTCACTTACCATTTTGTTGTCCCTTTAACAAAATGGTGCACTATGCATTAGGACAGATACAGTGAGAGCTGCTGCAGTAACCTGAGCAGTGAAGCACACGTGGGAGTTTCTCCGCCTAGTCTCTACCATGAAGATCTGGTTGAAATGAAAGGGGGCTTTAATTAAGCTTAACTTTTTGCTGTTTCTACTCCAGAAGATCCTTGACATTAGCAAGAATTCTCACATTTGCAAATATCATTGTAGAATATTGTTTCTCCCACGAAATGCAGTAAATTATGACTAAAAATTTTAAGTGGCCTCTTCAAATCCCTAATGACTTTATAAATTAGGTACTGAAGTCTTCTGACATGCTAATTAAAATGCATTTATCCTGAGCCATATTTCTGTTGAAAATCATGTGTTTCCTGGGCCTATCTTCACACCAAAGGTCAATGTCTTCTCAAATTTTACTCAAGTTCCATCTTTTTGTTTATAAGCAATTCTGACACAGACAAGAGCATTCCTTGAATAGCTTCAGGAATCATTTACTCTTGTTTCTGAAAAGAACATAGAGTGGGTTATTGCTCCACAGATCAGTCTCCACCAAACCCAATATGCCATTCTCTTCTGAAACATCCATTTTCTGAGTAAGAATGATCAGTATAATACTTCTTTACTTCTCTTACCTCGCTATCAGGTGGCTTTCTTTTCAGGGCCACTTTTCACTGGGAAACTTCACAAGGGTCACCATGTGACTTCAAGTAGAGAATAAAAAAGCTGGGTGTTTGCCTGATGGTCAAGCTCATTTGCCAGCCTGGCATTCTCCACTTGCATGCCAGTTTTTCAGGGAATGGACTTCAAATTCTTGGTTGAGAAAAATTACACATGACTACAGGTTTGGACCTTTAGGGTTTGCTGGAAATATTAAATACATTGACACCAGAGTTCTTCTGAACTTGTGTCTTTTGCTTCTAATGTGTCAGTGTTTAAGGTATACTTGCTTTAATGATTTTATGTTAGTAATTTAATCTGTGGCCTTATACACATTTATTTGCATATTTACTTAATGTCAGTACATTAGAATCAACTATTTTATTCCTAGAGGAATATATTATTCCTATGCATTAACCCAGAAACTGGGTCCTCCTGCTCATTCCAGACCACTTGGTGATTTAGCAGCACCTAGCAGAGTGCCTGGCTGACAAAGGATACACAAGATAAATGTTGCCAACGACTGACAGGCTTTCAGAGAAGCTCAGAGATATTGAGATGGGGTCTGATATGTTCTTGGGCCATATATCCCAATCCTAAACCCCAATTTTTAGTTCGGAATTGCCAAGGAAACCCCTAATCCAACTGCCAATGGGTTCTGAGGAAACAATTTTTAGTGCCTTCTACTCAACAAAAGAGTCAGTGGTAAAACTAGTTTCCAAATGGCTTAGAACCTCTGATCTCTAAATCCAACTGAATAGGGTTAACTGATAGTCACCTAGTACGATGAACTCGGTGACTGTTTACATTGAATGAGTATATTAGTTGGGTTATTATGAGTTTTTTTGGTTTCAGTTGCAAATGATAGAAACCAAGAAAAAAAAAGCTTAAGCAAAATATATTTTAAAAATGGGGAACCTAGTGGTTCTCATAGCTTGGAAGCTACTAGGAGAGCTCTTAGGATTAAAGGAAGAGCTTCAGGAATGAGAGGCTGCAGGGACCTAGTGTCTCCTGGATGTTCTCTCTTCCTGTCTCTCATCTCTCAGTGTTCCTGTTTATCTTCCTCCTCTGGTCCTATCTGGGGCACATATCCATTACTTGGATCAAACACTGTTGACAATGGGACAAGATATTGTGATTGGCCAGGCCTGAGACATGAATCCAGCCTTTTGGCCGGTGAAGCAAGGTTATTTACAGAAGGGTCATGGAAAACCTTGCAAGGCAGAAAAAGATTGTTACCACAGTACATTACAATGAGCTGTCCATAAAAGAAGTTCTAATGATAATGTGAAAAGACTAGGTAACCTGTGACTTAATATTTATGACTATGACAGTTATACTGCATCAAGCACTATACTAAACAAGAACAAATATATGCAAAAGAAGAAAACTCCCTCCTCATACGAGTACAATTTATCCAAAATCTCAGTGAAAAAAATACATCATTCAGTAATGGAACCACACTGTCCGTAAACCCTGCCATAAGCAATATAGTCTTCTGGCTTACATTGAAACAGAAAGCATCTAGTCTATGATGTTTAACCAGATGGTCTCTAAAGTCTCTTCTAGTCTATGAGTTTACGAATTCTCTGATTGGGACAAAACACCTCTGGAAGAACAGTACAGCACACTACTACCAGTTGCTAAAACATTATTGGACTATAAACCATGAATTTCTAAGTAGGTGGCTGGGTTGTGAGGACTGAGACACAATGAGCTAAGTTTGACACATACAGAGGGGGAGAACAAGAGGTTCCTTTAAGGTAAAAGTCCCAGAAATTCAGGTGCCAGTACTAGTGACTCAATCAGCTGGGGTGTGTAGGTAAAAGTATGATAATGTTTAATAAGTTAAGAGAGGTAAGGAAAAAGAAGTAAATGACAGATTTCATCCTCTCAGAAATTTTCCCAGAGCTGGGCCTGAGGAGATTCTTTTAGGATGTGGCAGCATGTTTATCCAGGCCAACAGCCACATACCCAACCTGGTGTGCCTCTGGGGAGATCCTGCCTCTTACGTGACCTCAGGCTTGTGTAGGCTCCTAATGTGTGTCTTCATTGACAGTTCTGGAGTTCTCAGCGTTCTGCCTTGATCCTTGGCTTTGAGAGTCAAATGACCGAATGGCCTGCTCCATCTGGTTGGAAGACTTACCAGCATGAGCTCCTGGTCATCACACCCCTATTTATGGTGCTCACCAGCTTCCAACTGAGGTTCTAACCACTTAGGCTTGCCTTTCTCACCTGAGATGACTGTCCAGTACTCCCAACAGCCAAGGTGGCGTCTGAACCTTCTGATTATAGTATGCTTATCCTACCAATCCTCTACCTCCCCTTCCCCACACCTTATCCCTCTCACACAAGGTCTCATCCCCCCATATCGAACTATCACAAATACCCTACCCCTAGCCCCCTTCCTAGGTCTATCCCCCCTAGCCTTCACCCTCCCTGCTGGGTCTGTCTGGATCCCGGGCCTACCATATGCTGCTGGAGCTTATCCCTCTTTTGCCTTGGAGCTGATCTTTGCCCTCTAATAAGTCACCTTGGTATTCGGATGTTCTTAGATCCATAACCCAGAATCTACCAACTTGTGCTCCTGAGGTCATGTTAAGATTACACCACAAAGCACAATGAACATCTGGAAACATTCATCCATTCATCGCACAACAGCCAACATTGCATGTCCAAGACACAAAAAGCTGACACCAACAGGAAACTATTTCTGTTGAACAGACTGATTGCTAAATGAACAGGGTTTGTGAAAATCACATCTACTATATAAGATTTTTCAGTTTATAAGCTCCATAATATCAGGTCATGAAACTGGAAGCAGTGCTTGTAAAGCTGTTAGGATGAAATCTGGAAATTGCTTTTTTTATTGAATATTACAATGATATTTGCCAACATGGGAGTTTTGCATGTGTGTACAGTCAAATAAAATTCCTGACCACCATTGTTTATAGCCAAAATATATTAATATCCTCTAAATAACAAATTCCAAAGACGATAAATGAGATATTTAAATAACTCGAGCATTGTGGACCCACTGACTACTGCATTTTACCAATGTTCAATATCTAAAAAAATCACCCACAGATTTCTAAAAAAACAAAAACAAAAACCCGGTAACATCAAAAAGAAAGGCTAAATTCAGGGAAATGAAGGAGGCATAAATCAGGAAAACTTTGGGAGCTGCTAGAAAGACACTTTAATTTTGTAGACAAAAGACTACATTAAGGGGGAATAATGCAATAATCAGAGGTGAAGGGATCTCTATTGTCTGGCGTCTTTCTCTGTGGGAATTTTCCCACCCCTGACAGCTGTACAGGGGGGAGGGGAGATGAACGTGGCTGCGCCTTTATTCTCTCACCCTCTTTCTCCCCAGCCCCTCCTCTTCTCCGTCAATAAATGTCTGCAATCATATTCTTGAGCTCCTGTGTGATTTCAAGGTTCATCTCTTCCATGCAGCTCAAACACTAATTACCCCAGCTGTAATTAGTAAGATAATTAAATACTGGCTCACTCATCACTCTACCTTGTGTCGGGTCATGATTCTCCCAGAAGACCTTGAGCAGTTCCTCAAAGCTGATGTGTTCTGGCTGGTACACAACTCGGACTACTTCCGCATGGCCAGTTTTTCCTTGAAAGAATCAGAACGCACAAGTAAAATTTACCGACAACATCAATTTCTTACAAGTTATTTGCTTCAAAAACCAATAGACAATAGCTGAAAAAATCTTCCATCTGAAAGAAAGGTGGGAAGATGATTGCACTTTGACAGTTTCACACTATGTCTCTGTTGCTGGTTCTTCTTCTATAAAAGCACAGTTATCCTGTGGCGAGCTTCCTGAGGACAATTACGAGCCTCATTGTGCCTCTTATTTTTATTTCTGTAAATTCATGAGGAAACAAAGCCGGGTTTTCATTTTTCTAATCTCACTCTCATGATACCCTACAGATCTAATCTGCCAATGCTCAAGAAGGTTTGAAACTCTGGGAAGAGGAATGAGCCAATTTATTTTTATTATCACCCTATGCTATATGTAGTAAGCTCAGCTGCACTACAGAGGGAGACAGTGGCAGACAGAAAAATCTGTTAAACAAACAACTACAACAACAACACAAACGCAGGCTTATAACGCATTCACATTAGATAAATTACTTAACGAAGCGACATATTTGCTGTGCTGTTACCACTGAGGCAAGGGTCAGGTTCAAATACCCAGTGGGACAGAAATGTTTTCTCAACCTAATTCGTCTCCGTGGTAAACAACACTGTAGAAATGCCTCTCTGCAGCACCGGCGGTTAGCGGGCCCATTCTTAGAGGCAGTCCCGGAGGTTCTGTGAATCAGGCAAGTAGGTATTTGCAATACCACTTGTACCCATGGAATTCACGCCCGTCCTTATTTTACAGTTTTAGACCATGATAAATAATAGGCCCCTCCATCCTAACATTTTACCACTATATTTAATATTTTTCCCCATCTCTTTTTCTGGGGGGAGGGGTGCATGGTCCGGGAATTAAACCAGGTCCCCCCCATGGAAGGTGGGCATTCTACCACTGAACCACCCGTGCAGGCCCACCCCCCTCCAATCTCTTTTTATTCTCCTTAGTTTGTAAAAGACTTTTCCAATACGTGCTTACCCCACCTATTACCACATTTATTTGATAGTGTAGGTAGTAGGATAGAAAACCCCATTTTCCAGATGGGGAAAACTGAGACATAAATAAGTTAGAATTGCCCAAGATCACACAGCTAGTGAGCTGCTGGGCCATAATATGAAGAAATACTGTCTTACTTCTTGTTCAAGTTTCCTTCCAATACATCAAAGGAAAGCAAGGTAAGTATTTAGAATGTGTATCCAGAAAAGGGAAAACATATATTTATTATCTTTAAACTTTCAATATTAAAATTTCTTTAAATTTGAGTTAGAATTAGAGTTAGAAACAATATTTGCAAACAGTGTGAAGCTTAGAAATTGTGAAGTTAAAAAAAGAAACAAAAATGACCTCTGATCCTACCATATAAGATAGCTATTTATCAATGTATACCTTTCTGATACATACCAGTTATATAAACATGACAGCCACCCCATTTGTTTTATTGTGATTATATCCTGTTGTTTTACTTATCAGTATATTGTGATTATTTCCTCATGTCACTGAAATTTTTAGAAAACATCATTTGTGACTACACAGCACTCCATCAGATGATTGTACTATTCCTTAATCATTCCCTATCATTAAGCATTTAGATTAAATCCTATTTTTAACTATGAATATATTATGTATAAATATTTTTTCACATTTCTGAGGCTGCCTTGGTTCATATTTATATAAATGGCATTCTAACTGTTTGTAAACCTTTTTAAGTTTCTTGATACCCAGTGCCAAATTGCTTTTCAGTAAAGTGGACCCAATTTTTCTTCCCATCGGCAGCATATTTGAGGGCCAGTCTCAGTCACTATTACAGTGTTTTTAATCTTTAGAAATTTGTAGCTAATGGGAAAATAGTATCCCATTATTTTATTGGGAATGAATTTCTTAGTGAGATAAATTTTTCCATGTTTATTAGTAGTTTTAACTTCTTTGTTCATATCTAATTTTTCTTCATGTCCTTCTTATACTGGATAATTAACATTTTATTATTAATTAGTCAGTGTACACAATTTTTTTTACTTCAGGAATTTATTTTATCTAATATTACTATAACTGCCTGTAGTTTTTTTTAAAAGTCTTTTACTTGTAAAATATAACATATTACAAAGAAAAGAAAGAAAAAAAGCAATAATTTTCAAAGCACACTTCAACAAGCAGCTACAGAACAGTTCCCAGAGTTTGTTATGGGCTACCATGCCCTTAACTCAGATTTTTCCTTCAAATACTATTTTAATTCAAATACTATAGTTATATGAGTTAGCATCTAAACAGATTTTATGCTAAGAGATAAAGGATGATAGTGGGGAATTATGGAAAGATGATACATTAAGTATAATAATCATGTTATTATAAAACCACTTTTGATCTACTTTCAAATCATATTAATTTGAAATGTTTAAACAAAGAATTCAAGATATAAACTCTAAAATAGTCTAAATATTAATAATGGCAACAATATATTACAAATATGATAGATATATCTGAAAAGCACTGAAGAGAAGCATTGAAACTACAATAGAAATATAAGTAAAGGATGACAGGAAATTCACATAAGAAATAAATGCAAATCAAGACACGAAAAATGCTCACCGTTTTAGTGATCAAATAAAAGCAAATAAATGCATATTAAAACATTAACATGCCACTTCGTTACATTTTGTAAAAATGCTTACAAGTGAACCTAGTGCAGTTTAGGATACAATGAAACCAGTACATTTAAGCGGCTGGTGGCAATGTAAATTACCACAATATTTTTGAAATCCCACTGGAATGTAACAAGAGCCAAAGATGTTCATCCTGATTAAGTGATGCAGGATCTTTAATCCAAAGATATGACCCCAAATAATGGAAAGGATACCCAGACTCACAAAAAAGCCACTGCGTCATTTTTCCAACGGTGGAGGACCAGAAGAAAGCCAAAAGTCAAACAAAAAAAAAAAGAACAAATTATGGTATAGCTATATGATGGAAAATGTAACCATTAAAACATAACATCCCCACTATATAAAAGTTGTTACTATTCACTGAACACTAACAATATGGCAGGTACTTTACATACTTGATGTCTTTTAATATACCCAACACTTTGCATGGGTGACATGGTACCCATTTTACAGATCAGGAAACCAAAGCTTTCTACAAGTTTTCTCACAAAAAATCTCCCAGCCAGTAAATAAGTGGCAGAGTCTGATCAAAATTCAAACAGGTTTCAATCAGAGGTGAAGCTCGGGCTTATTCTATGACCCTATGCTAGAATCTTTTTTTTTTTTTTTTTTTTTTTACTTTTTCATTGTATAATATAACATATACAAAGCAAAGAAAGAAAAAAGCAATAGTTTTCAAAGCACTCTTCAAGAAGTAGTTACAGGACAGATCTCAGAGTTTGTCATGGGCTACCATATCATCATCTCAGATTTTTCCTTCTAGCTACTCCAGAATATAGGCAGCTAGAAGGAATTTTTTTTTTTTATCATCACAATAAATCTTTTTTTTCTTTTTTGTGAAAAATAACATGTACAAAAAAGCAATAAATGTCAAAGCACACACAACAATTAGTTGTACAACAGATTTCAGAATTTGGTATGGGTTACAATTCCACAATTTTAGGTTTTTACTTCTAGCTGCTCTGAAATATTGGAGACTAAAATAGCAATTTAATGATTCAGCAATCACATACGTTTGTTAAATCCTACCTTCTCTGTATAACTCCACCATCACCTTTGATCTTTTTCCCACTCTTTAGGGGTATTTGGGCTATGGCCATTCCAACTTTTTCATGTTAGAAGGGGCTGTGAATAACATGGGGTAGGGAGATGGAACTATCTGATGTTCTGGAGAGGCTGGCCCCTCTAGGTTTCAGGGCTTATCTGGTCCAGGGACCCATCTGGAGGTTGTAGGTTTCTGGAAAGTTACCCTAGAAAATGGAAACTTTGTCGAATCTTATATATCACCCTAGGTGTTCTTTAGGATTGTATGCCAGACTCTTGAAAGCACAAACCTGGAACTGCCAAGTGACAGCAAACATCACACAGGCAGTGGGCCCAGATTGAGAAATCAAGGATGTGTGGTAATTGACACTCAGGCTGTCAAGCATATTTTACAGGTTTAGGCTTTTCTTTTGTGGCAGCAAATACAGGGTCAGGAAAGATCACCACTCACTGGCAAACACTTTCAGACATAATCTTAGCCCTGACATTATTTGTGGAGAGGCTAAAAGTAGCTTGGTTGTTTAAAAGAAACTACCAGCATTAAAATTCATGATCCATCTGCATCGATAAACAGTGTAGAGATGCCCTCTCCAAACTCACCTTTAAGTTTCTTTACTCTATTTCTCCAAAGTAAAAGAACCAGTGTAAAGATACAGAGTGCAAATGATCAAAAGGATTAAGGGATTAGGAAGCATTTATAGAAATGCCCACACTTTACAGGAAAGAACCAATGTGCTAGGCTAATTTGATTTCAGAGGCCAACCTGCAAATATCTTCTGGTGCTTTCAGAAATAAAAGGCCATATCGTAAAACTGCTGCAAGCAGTGTCTTCACATAGCATCATGTAAATAGCACAACAGATCTGATGTGCAAGGGTGCTTGTTAAACATTCATAGCAGCGTTATAGGTGCTTTAACTTCATTGTTCAAAAATATCTTTAAAGTAAAAATGAAAAGGCTGAATGTCCTCCTTATGCATTTCCCTCTTTTGCCTCCCCAGGTAATCCCAGAGGGTTAGCAAAAAGACCACAGGCAGACATTCCTCACAAGAAAAAGCATCTGGGGACAGAAAAATCAGGCATTCTGAAGTTCATCTAGAGCCGTGTGGAAGCTGAGTCATCCATAGGACCAGACGCCTTTAAAGAGAATCCCAAGATCAGCCATTTTTGTAATCGTCCCATTGAAGGGACAATATCATCTTCAACTCTGTGGGGCTAGCAGGATTCATTTTGGCTACTGTTGGACTGTAAGGAGAGAAGATTCAGCAGGAAGTTGGCCTACCCTGTATATGAGAATAGAAGGGAACTGGAGAACTGTGATGAGATAGGTGAACAGGTGGATTTTAGAGGGAAGAAGTATTGTGCTCTGGTTAAGAGTGTCTGCTCAGGTGCAAGACTACCTGGATTTGCATTTCTGGCTCAGCCACTTGGCAGCTACATGACCTTGGTAGGGCCAGGGAGAGAGACAAAAGCTGGTTTAAATGACGAGTCCCTGGCAAATGAGCCGTGCTTTTCCTAGGGAGGCTCACACCCATTATTGAAGGCCATTACATACTTGAGCCCTTTATGTCTCAGCTTCCTCATCTGCAAAATGGGGGATTATATATTAGTGCCTGGAACTCGTCTATGGGTCTATTTGAGTCTATAGGTCTTATCAAAAGTAGTATTATTTTAATTATTCTCTAATTAGCTGTGATGGGGTGGGAAAAGATCAGATTTGAAGTAACAAGAAATAGCTTAAACTGCTATTGCTACTTGTTTGTGATCCTGGATCTCCTACTCTTTTAGATGAGAATAAAAGTAACCTCCATGACAGCACAGTCATGAAGATTAAATGAAGCAATATGTGGGAACGTATTTGGAAAGAGTAAAGCCTTCTGTACACAAATCTGAGGCCTCTGTTGTGGTTTCTTTAAATGGACACCTCCCCAAGAAGGACTAAAATCTGGAAGAAAACATAAACACTCAACATATGAAACCTCCATTTTATCAAGCTGAATTTTATTTCTGTTAAGTGTCTAACTTTCACTTTACTTATCCACTGATTTCAGAAATTTCAGTTAAGTAGTGAATTGGGTTGTAGAGTATTCACCAACAATTCACGTCCACCCAGAACCTCAGACCATAACCTTACTTGGAAACAGGATCTGTGCAGATATCAACAGTTAAGATGAGGTCATCCTAGATTAGGATGCTAGAATCAAGGACTGATGGCCTTATGATAAGGAGACACATGGAAGGATAAGAGCCAGGCCAAGACAGAAGCAGAAACTGGAGTGATGCCACAAATAGCCAAAGAATGTCAATATTGGCAGTAGCCTCCAAATGCTGGGGGAGAGGCAAGGAAGAAATTTGTTCCTAGAACCTTCAGAGGGAATGTGGCCCTGCTGACACTTTGATTTTAGACTTCTAGACTCCAGAACTGTGAGGGAATAAATTTGTGATGTTTCAAGCCACTCAGCGTGTGGTAATTTCTAATGGCAGCACTAGGAAAATAATACAAGCCTAACAGCTATTGAGCTGAGTGCTGAGGGCACTACAAACCTGTCTGAAACACTACCTACCTCTGATCGAGGGCACAGTTTCTGGCCTTTATTCACACCATGCAAGGCCCCAGATTCTCACTCTTCTGATGAACTGGAAGG
Source organism: Myrmecophaga tridactyla (assembly GCA_004026745.1). Taxonomy (NCBI): domain Eukaryota; kingdom Metazoa; phylum Chordata; class Mammalia; order Pilosa; family Myrmecophagidae; genus Myrmecophaga; species Myrmecophaga tridactyla. The sequence continues at coordinate 93,509 of PVIY010004032.1, read as the reverse complement.
AGACTATTTTTTTTTTAGTTATTGCCATCTGTGACTATTGATTGACTTAAAAAAAAAAAGACTATTGCATTTTTAAAGTGATTACCCACTTGAAATAAAAAAGGGGGGAACAGATATAATTAAAATATACTTAATTAGGATAAATAGAAGCCTCAATAAGTAGGGCTCAAAGAGTAAAAACTGAGACTAGAACCTTTTCTCTCTAAAGAGCCCATTTCCTACTGTGTCATGTCTGTTGAAAGCTCCTTTCTGACAAGAGATCTCCATCCACCTTAGTCAATGAGATCTGGGGGGACAAAACAGGGCCACTTGGCTGAGAGATGGAGTGGAAGCCCCACCACCACCACCATGTCTCCTGGGCTTGCAGGCTTCAGAATGCAAGCCTCACCTCTCTCCAGTCAGTGTCCTGCACCCCCCAAGCCAAATGATGGCACATTGGCAGGGGGCAGTGATGGGTTGTCAGCATCACTATATGACAAGAACTAGCTTGGTGAGCAAGTGAGATAAGAGATGAGAATTATACTCTAAATTCTCTATAAAAAATGATGACTCTTTCCAACAGGGGCTGGCAAATTGCATGCAGAGTAGATGAGCAGGGCCATCTGTACCAAGAGCAGCTTGATCCAGGGAGGGCTCCTGATGATGGGCTCATCCACACTGACCAAGAGATCTCCAAGTGGCAACCAGTCAATTGGTCCAGACCCACAAAGTCTGTGTGACTTCCCAGGTCCTGCGTATGAAGAAAAGATTGGGGAACCAGAGCAGACCACTTGCCTTCTGGAACAGGGCTTGATGAGGGTAAGGAAGGGGAAATGAAAAGAGAGATGGAGACAGAGAGATGAGATCAGATAGGTGGAAGAATGTAACAGCACTCACTCAGAGCACTCGGGGCTCCTGGGGCTCTTTGCTGTTTCTACAGGGGGGTGAGGGAAGCGGGAGAGAGGGCAACGATTCCAGTCCCAGGTAGATGCTTGAGTCAAATGTGTACCCTTCTCTTGCAAACAGGGCTGCTGCTATATCTGCCAGGGCAATGAGAGACCCCAAGGCTCACTAGTTCTTCTCCCTTAAGTCTTAGCCATGGGTCACCACACCACTGTCAACAGGGTGCTTGTCTAGATAGACTGTTGAGCACCCCCCAGACCAAGGAAGCATATGCAGAGGGCTTAGAACTCTGGCTTCAGAGCCAGAGCACCTAAGTTTGCATCCTGGGTTTGCCTCCTGGCCACTTATCAGCTGTGTGATCTTGGCAAAGTTCTTTACCCTCTGGGCTTTAGTTTCCATATGTGTAAAATAATGATTTTATTGTGAGGATTAGTCAAATAATCCATGGAAAACATTTAGAATAGTCTGGCCCATTACACACATAAGAACTCAATCAATATTAGTTTTATTATTAATGGTATTTTTATTGTTATTACATTATTGTTAGTTCATAATTTGGGGGGAATTGGATCTAGGAATCTATATTTTTATTAGATTCCCCCAGGTGATTCTTGCCTTTCTTTTCTTGGGGGTGGGGTGGGGGCAGGCACCAGGAATCGAACCCAAGTCTCTGGCATGGCAGGCAAGAATTCTGTTACTGAGCCACTGTAGCACCACCTCACCCCCCACACCAGGTGATTCTTAATAACTAAACATTGAAAACCATTGTGCTACAACCCAGGGCATTCCTTAAGGAGTCAACTCTCAACTTCCTCTCTTCTGCAACGCAACATTCAGAAGCCCCCGAAGTCTGGAAGGAAGGAAAGAAGGGAAGGGGAAAAGAAGGAAGGGATATATGAGTGGGTGGAGAGAGGAGGGGATGGGGAGAAGGAGGAGGAGAAACAGAGGAAAGGCTTTTGAGCCTTTACAAAGATCTACAGTATGAATAAGGAGAATAGGTGAAAAGAGACATATAAACCCTTTCTTTAATTTCAGGGAGATGATTTACTAGTAATACTATTGTGAATAGCAAATGTAAAGCAATTAAATCCAATGCATTGTTTTAAGTACTTTATATATATATCAGTGAAGTTAATCCTTACAAAAACCCTGAGATAGGTAATAATATTCACTTTTTTTTTTTTTTTTTGGTTAAGGAAACTGAGACACAGATAAGTAAAGAACTTGTCCAGTCATACTAATATTAACTGGCAGAGACTGGACTTGAGCCAGGCCTAATATGGCTCACATACACAGACAATTAGAGGACAAGATAAGGTGGGCTTATCGTTGGGTAATATCATTATTGGAAAATGAGATACATAAAGAGGGAAATGGGCAGTGTGGACTGAAGAAGTAAGGGGAGATTCAGGAAGCAGGAGAGGGGAGGGCATCTTGAGTGTGGCAAATGTTGTTAGCAGAAGCAGGAATTCAATGATGAGAGGTAAAGGGATAAGGAGTTTGTCTTTCCTGCTTCAGTGCTACAAACCTGCTCGCAGGCCAAGCCATCATTCCCTTGTTACTGTAAGAGTCTCAGCTGGCCCTTGATCTATGCTCCCCTGGCTGCAACCCAATAGAGATATGAGCCATAAACTCCCTGCACTTTCATACTATAAATCCCCTGGCACTTTATACCTTGCAAAGTGCTTTTGGACACCCAAATTCATCTTACTATCACAACCACCCTGTGAGTCTGTTAAGATGAATATTATTACATCCGTTTTACTGATAGGAAAGCCAAGGCTTAGAGAAATTAAATAACCTGCTCAAAGTCTCAGAATTCACAAGTAACTAAGACTTAGCCAGAGTCCAAGGCTTTTTCCTGCCACTTCTCCTATCCCTTTTCTCTACAGAAGCATTTGCCTAGCCACAAGGAACCTCAATAAGCTGGATTTATCCCCCACCTCATTTCCCCTCACATTCTCCTCTCCCTAACCCAAACAGACCACAACTTCACAAATCCACCGCCCTCCCCCAGCTGGTGTTGTTCCACATCCGCCTGAAATGCCCCGCCTCCAGCCACACTAATTCAAGACTCTGCCTACTCTCAAGTCACTTTAGGTCCTGCTTCCTCCATGAAGCCTTCTCTGAGTATGATGCCTTGAGAACAGGCATGATGTAGTGGTAAAGCCATAGTCTACCAGATCCAATGGGCTCTGATTTGCTCAGATTCAGGCCTTGACTGAATCATGTTCCCTGAGGTTCCTCGGAGGGTTGGTGTGCTGAATAAAGATGAGGTATGTAGGAGGTAAAGTCTACTAACTGGTAAATCAAGTAGCTTCCAAAGAATGATGCTTCTACTTCAAAGTCCCCTAAATCAAGCCTCTTATAATAGTTGGAAGAAGATCCACAAAGTGAAATACTTGAGTGCTAACTGCTTCCAGAGTGCTTCTTTGATCTTTCCACATGTATACTGAGCTCCTAAAGAAAAGGAATCATGATACTGGTTCTTCTCTGTAGCCCCCAGGACTGGGCACATAATGTGACATTAGTAATTACATATGAATCAGAAGATTGCTTCAAATTTTTTGAAATGTACTTAACCTTCATTTAGATGGGGAGTGTCCACGCTGACCCCAGCACCTGCCTGATAACCAGTCCCTTAAATGGAATCATACATGCATGCTCTGTTCAGATCTTCTGTCCCTAGCCACTGAATTCCACATTCCTCACTATGTATCCTAAATGGACTAGGCAACCACCCAGGGAGAAATATTAGATATAATCAAAACAACTATAACATTTTACTGTACAAACTGACAATATTTTATTTATTTTTAATTAATAAATATTTTTTGAACATTTACTAAGTACCAGGTACTATGCTAAGTGCTGGGGATTCAATGATGAGAAAATTATAATATGGTGACACAAACAACTCACACAATGAATATTACCTGTAACTTGGGTCCATGTAAGGAACCGCCCTCTAAAATAAAAAGATCTGATCTATTTTATTAACTCTACAGGCAAGACGGAGGGGAGAAATTAACTATAGTTATATTTTCATTAAATAATAACTATTCTTTAACTTCCCTCATCCATCCCTGCCAACAAGATCCATCCAAACCGTTACACCAAATCAAACAGCACACAAAAAGATCCAGGTATTTGAAGGGAAGAAGGGGAGAGACGGATGAATAATGCCTCCCCTTTTCTGTACAAGATTCAAAACACTACTTTTCTCTTGCTAATTAACTACAAAGAGGTAAGATGTCAGCTCAGTTTCATCTCCAGCTCCTGCAGATAGAAAATGTGATTTCCAACAATGTACTCATTATATAAAAAAATCCTAATACATCAAAATTGGATGCCCTGTGGAGTTCATTATAGGATTTGAGGAGTGTCTATACTGTCATTTCATCTTGGCTTTTTTTCTTTTGTCTCATCAGTCACTTAAAGTATCCAAAGAGAAATGTAAGCTTTAAAAGCATCCTATTGATTGAAAAGTAGAAAAAAATACTGTTAGAGCAATTGTAATCTTTTTTTTTTTTGGGTCCACCATGGAGAGACATGGTGGGGAATTTATAATCCTCTGGTGTATATTTAATACAGACGCATCCTTCAGAGATTATTCTCTCAGAGGAGTGCTATGAATACGGTTGAATACTTGATCAAGAAAACTCCAAAAAAGCAGTAACTACAACCCTTCATTCTTTCTGCCACTGGAGGTTTCTTATTATAGCCACAAGGTAACTAGGAAGTTAGTACAGGACTGAGCAGCTCACTAGTTACTGTATCCAGCTTACTGATTATAGAAACTAGTCTTTACTCCGTGGTATTGGTTTTTCCAGATCATGAAGTGTATGAAAGGATCGATGTGTTTGTGATGGTCAGCATGTATTTCCTAGACCAGCACCAATTTCCATGCTACCATGAGACAGGCAGGCATATTAGCAAAACTAACATGCCAAATAGGATCATGATATCCTTGCAACCTAAGAGTACAAAGTTTTATTAAATTGCCTGATGAATATAAGCAAGAGTGTTGCACACTGAAAAACTATGACTCCTTGAGGCTGCTAAATTATATCATTAAGTTTAAAATGAGGCCTGTTCGTTGTTACCAGTGAGGCTATAGAACAGTTGGTGGCAACTCTATGCCTTAGAATCCCTTGTGTATTCAGAACATGCCCTCACACTGTCTCCTCCAGCCCCACTGAAATTCTGCCTTGGCATATATCTACTCACATAGCTCTACAGATGCTTCTAATGTGAAGCTGGGAAAGGGAATCTTGAAATTAGGCATTTGATACATGTGACTATACTAAAGGAAAGTAAGCCAGATAGAAAGATTTTTTTTTTTAAACAAAATTTCAAGATTGTAAAGAACCTGAAAGGTCATCTAGTCCAAACACCATATTGTGTGTTTAGCCCGCTACAACAACCAGATGGCGATTTCCAGTGACAGGGCACACACAACTTCACCAGATAGTCCATGCCATTGTTGAAATGTCTTAACCGCTGGAAAATTCTTCTTTTATTGAGTTAAATTGGCCTTTCTACCCCCTGGTCTAAGTTGTATCTTTTGGGGTCTGAAAAAAAGCCCTTTTACTCCTCCATAATGGCTCTGCAAAAGGTTGAAGGCTTAAGGCATTATGGGGAAATTAAATGGGCTCTGACTTTAGAGTCAGAATATCTGAATTCACGGGTATAATCTGCCAGATAGCCTATTCACATCTCTTAACTACAAGCTCCTTCTCTGTGAAATGGGAATATTAACATTTGTCCAATAAATCTTAGATTAAGGTTGAGATAATTAAATGACAGAAATAAAAGAAAAAGCACTTCGGGAACATACTGGTAGTAATAAAATTTTTCCTATTATAATCACTAGTCTTAATGTAGCTATATTTTAATGATAATAAGCCACATCATAATGGAACTATGAAAAGCAATAAACATTCAAGATTTAGGTTAGGACAAACAGAACAAAATATATTACTCTCCAAGCAAAGATGAGTTTCTTTGAGTAAGATGACAAGAACGGGTTTTCCTAAAAGTGTATGTGTTCCATTATCAAAGTGAGAAGACAGCTATAGAACCCCCAAAATCATAACAACAGAGGAAGCATTTAAAACCAAATCAGAAGAAGGAAAAATCTGAAATTGTGGAACTGTAATCCATACCAAATTCTGAAATCTGTTCTATAACTATTTGTTAAAATATACTTTGAAATTTATTGTTTACACACATATATATAATATTTCACAATAAAAATGTTAAAAAAGAGCAAATTAGATTTTTTTCATTTATTCTTCACAAAATATTCTCAACTGGATTATGGGAAGATGGCAGAGTAGGAAGATCCAGGAATCAGTTTCTCCACTGGAACACTACACTAACAGGCAGGAACCATCTGAATTAACTATTTTGGAACTCCAGAGTCCAATAGGACACTGTAGCATCCAGGAAAGAGCAGGAGGAAGAGGCTGGCAAATCATGGTAAATACCAGTAAACTGCTCTCTCTAGTAGGAGATTACCATTACCCAGACACCACCCTCACAGCAGGCAGCAGAGAGGTCTGGTACCTGGCATATCTTGCTGATGCCAAAAAAGGGACATAAAACATTTACTTCCCAAGATCAGGGTGGACACAGGCTGCTTGATAATCACAACTTTTGATTAGCTACTTGGGGGCTTGGCTATGAGGGTGGTCATTTTTCCAACCCACCTGGAACAAAGGCAGCAGAGGAGACTTAAAATCAGTGTGCTTCCTCAGACCTTCAGATGACAATTGAAGACTACATTTCCTGGGCAAGCCAAGAAGTGCAGATTTGGGAAGCCACGGAAGAATCTTCTGGTGCCCTTCCTGGCTCTCCCTCATCCCCTATCCAAGGAAGTTTGGAGCTGGCTGAAGCGCCTTAGCCTCTCTGGTGTATCCCATCACCACTCAGAATTTGCCCTCCAGGCAAAACACCTTGAGACAATGAGAGCGGTGTAGGAAACAATTGAGGTAGACAGCCTGGGAAAGAGATTTACTTGTGTTAACTCCAGCAGTCGAATACCTAAGACAGGGAGAAGGGAAGGCCTGTATTCGGTGAAGTAGAGGCGGCATTAAAACACCTTTAAATAGGGAACTCATAAGCCATTAGCAAGCATGAGTCCAGGACAATATGGAAGTCTAGAAAAGACAGGGAGGACCAAGACTTAGTATTCACCTTGGAAGGACCTTCCTGATAGGAGGGCTGACACTCATGAAAACCCCTGTCATATCACCGGCTGGTTACAAACTCATGAACTAGACATATCAGGGAATAAATCCCAGAGTTAACATTTCAAACTATTAAAATGTACTGCGAACAACAAAAGATTACAAGACAAACAAAGATACAGGAAATGATCGCCTATCCAAAGGGAGAGGATAAAAATCTAGAAAACACCAATAAAGATGACCAGACTATGAACATACCTGACAAAGACTTTTTTAAAAAGATCTTCAATATGTTAAAGGAGTTGAAGGAAAATATAGAGAAAGAACTAACGAACATCAGTATAACAATGAATGAATAATATGAGAATCTCAATAAAAATAAATTTTAAGAAGGAACCAAACAATTACTGGAGTTGAAGACTACAATAACTGAAATGAAAAATCCCAGGAGGATTTCAACAGTACACTGGAGCAGATACAAGAACAAATCAGTGAACCTGAAAATAAAACAACTGTATCAGACTGAGGAGCAGGAAGAAAAAAATTATTTAAAAAATGAAAATAAACTAAGAGACTCTGTAACACCATCAAGCCTACCAATGCATGCATTATGGAAGTCCCAGAAGGGGAAGAGAGAGAGAAAGGGGCAAAAGGAATATTCAAATAAATAATGACAGAAAATTTCCCAAACATGGCAAAAGATGTGAATATACACACCCGAGAAGCCCAGAGGATAAACTTAAACAGAAATAAGCCCTACCACATACTACTCAAGCTTTTAAATGTGAAGAACACATAGAGGTTCTGAAAACTGAAAGAGAAAAGCAATGAGAGCAGTGTAGCAGCAATGAGAACACTGTATTGTATATATAGGGAAGTCACAATTAGATTAAGTGCCAATTTCTCATCAGAAACTATAGAGACAAGAAGGCAAAGTGCATTGAAATATTTCAAGCGCTGAAAGAGAACAATTGCCAACCACAAATTTTATATCTGGTGAGACTTCCTTTCAAAAATGAGGGAGAGATTAAATCATTCCCAGATAACAAAAGCTAAGGGAGCTTCATGACACTAGACCTGTTCCATGAGCAAAAAAAAAAGGAACAATAAATCTATGGTTTGGGATACACATGTACAAAGATAAATAATTTGTAAAAAATACCAAAAAAAAAGGTGGGGGACAAAGGAGTATATGAATAATATACATGTATGCTATTTTAGTCAAGTCGGTAGAAAATCAAATATGACTGTAATAAATATAGGATGCTAAAATTTAGCCCCTTGGTAAACACAAGGAAAATATATTAAAAAAATATATCCAGATAGAAATGAAAAGGGACTCAATATGGTACAATATAAAAAAATCAAATAAATATGAATATAGGCATTAACAGAAATTTTGAGGGACAAAAAAAAAGATATAAGAGTAACAAAGACTAAATAGCAAAATGACAGAAGAAAGTCCTACAATATCAGTAGTGACCTTAAACATAAATGGATTAAACTATCCAGTTTAAAGGCAGAGATTGGCAAAGTGGATAAAAAAGCATGCCCCAACTACAAGCTTTCTACAAGAGGCTTACTTTAAATTCAAAGGCATAAGTAGGTTGTGTGAAAGGATGGAAAAAATATACAATGCAAGTAGTAACCAAAAGAGAGTTAGAGTAGCTATATTAATATCAGATAAAATACACTATAAGGCAAAACAGTTATGAGAGACAAATAAGGTCATTATGTACTGAAAAAGGGGTCAATTTAACAAGAAGACATATTAATTATAAATATATCTGCATCTAAAAGCAGAACCATAAATCTTATGAAGCAAATAATGACAAATTTGAAGGGAGAAATAGATGGCTCTACATTAACTGTAGGAGACTTTAATAACCACTTTTAGTTATAGATAGAACATGTAGATAGTAGATCAATAAAGAAATACAAGACTTGAATGACACTCTAAACCAACTACACTTAAACATATATAGGAAACTTCATCCAACAACAACAGAATATACATTATTCTCAAGGGCACATGGATTACTCTACAGGACAGATGATCTCTTAGATCACAAAACAAATGCCAATAAATTAAAAAATTTGAAACCATATAAAATATCTTCTCCCACCACAATAGAATGAAGAAATCAATAACAAAGGGAGAAATGGAAATTTCATAAATCTGTGGAAATTAAACAACATTAATTAAAGAAGAAATCACAAGGGAAATTAGGAAATAACTTGAGGTGAATGAAAATGAAAATGCAATGTACCAAAACTTATGGGATGCAGTAAAGGCATTGCTGAGAGGCAAATTTATAGCTCTAAAATGCTTACATTAAGAAAGAAGGATTTCAAAACAGAGACCTACCCTCAAAAATGGAAGAACTAGAAAAGGAAGAGTGAATTAAAACCAAAGCAAGCAGAAGAAAAAACAAACAAATATTAAAGTGGAGATAAATGAAATAGAGAATCAAAAACAGAAGCAAGAATCAACAAAACCAAAAGTTGGTTCTTCAAAAGGATCAATAAAACAGACAAACATTTAGCTAGACTGATGAAGAAAAAAAGAAGACACAAATGACTAAAACCAAAAATGAAAAGAGGGGCATTATTACCAACCCCAATGAAATAAAAAGGACTATACGAGTATACTATGAACATATGTACACCAACAAATTAGATAACCTAGATGAAATGGACATCTTAGAAACACACAAACTACCTATACTTATTCAGGAAGGAATAGAAAATCTCAACAAACCAATAACTATTTCAAAGAGTGAATCAGTAATAAAAAAACTTCTCAACAAAAAGAAGCCCAGGACTGGATGGCTTCACAGGGGAATTTTGCCAAACATTCCAAGAAAAATTAACACCAGTCCTGCTCAAGATCTTTCAAAAAAACTAAAAAAGTTATATTTCCCAACCAAATCTCTGAGGCCAACATCATCCTCATACAAAGCAGATAACGAAACCACAAGAAAAGAAAATTACAGACCAATATTTCTTATGAATATAATGCAAAAATACTCAACCAGTAAACCAAATCCAACAGCACATTAAAATAACCATACACCATGATTAAGCTGGGCTTATCTTAGTTAATGCAAAGGTGATTGAACATAAGAATCAATTAAGGTAAAACATATTAACAGAATGAATGAAAAAAAGCACATGATCCCCTCAGCTGATGCAGAAAAGGAAATTAACAAAATCAAGCACAGCCTCTTGATAAAAACACTTAGAAAACTAGAAATGGAAGGAAACTTCCTCAACATGATAAAGAGCATATATGAAAAACCAATAGCTAACATCCCATTTAATAGTGATCACCTGGAAGTTTTCCCTGTAAGATCAGGAAGAAGACAAGGATGTCCATGTCCCCACTGTTATTAAACAGAACTAGAAGTTCTTGTCAGAGCAATTAGGCAAGAAAAAGAAATAAAAAGCCTCCAAATTGGAAAAGAAAGAAGTATAACTTTCTTTCTTTGCAGATGACATGATTCTATAAACAGAAAATCCTAAAAAATCCACAACAAAGCTCCTAAAGTTAATAAATGAAATCAGCAACATAGCAAGGTATAAGAGGAACGCCCCAAAATCAACAGTGTTTCTCTACACTAACAATGAACAATCAGACGTAGAAACAAAGAAAACATTTACGTTTACAATAGCAACTAAAAAATCAAATATCTAGGAATTTATCTAACCAAGGATAAAAGGAGTTATCCACAGAAAACAACAAAACATTGCTAAAAGAAATTAAAGACCTAAATAAATGAAAGGTTACTCTGTGTTCATGGACTGGCAGACTAAATATCATTAAGATGTCAATTCTACCCAAAGCGGTTTACAGATTCAGTGCAATATCAATAAAAATTCTAACAATTTCCTCTGCAGAAATGGAAAATCCAATAATCAAAATTTATACAGAGGAGTAAGGGACCCCCCTCAAAAGGCAAAGCCATCTTGAAAAAGGAGTTGGAGAACTTATTTTTCCTGATTTTAAAACTTTGTAATCAAAATAGCATGGTAGGGTAGGCTATGATGGCTCAGCAGGCAGAGTTCTCACCTGCCATGCCAGAAACCTGGGTTCAATTCCTGATACCTGCCCCTGCAAAAAACAAGACAAAACAAACAAACAAACAAACAAAAAAACCCAGCATGGTACTGGCACAAGGACAGACACACAGACCAATGAAGTCAAACTGAGTGTCCAGAAATCAAGCCTCATGTTTATATCCAACTCATTTCTTTTCACTATTTTTTTCTGAAAATTTCATTGAGATATAGTCACATACCATATAATCCATTCAAGTACTCAAGAAATGTCTCACTAGTATCATCACCTCATTATAGAATTATCTTCATATTCAATTTTTTCATCATAACCTCACATTCAATTTTAAAACATTTTCATTGCTCCAAAAAGAAAAATAACAGATAGACATAAAAAAAGAAAACCCCAACATCAATACCCCTTACTCTCCCCTATAACTGACCATTAGTATTGGTGTGGTACACTTGTTACTGTCCAACTTATTTTTGATAAGGGGGCAAAGACCACTCAATGGGGAAAGAATAGTCTCAACAACAAATGGTGATGGGAAAACTGGATCTCCATTTGCAATAGAATGAAGGTGGACCCCTAACTCTTACCATATACAAAAACTAACTCAAAATGGATCAAAGACCTAGATATAATAGCCAGAACTATCAAACTCTAGAAGTAAAGGTAGAGAAGCAACTCCAAGACCTTGTGTTGGCAATGGATACTTAGACTTTACACCCAAGCAACAAAATAAAATATAAATATTCTTGCCTCAATGGACTTTATAATAAAATAAAAATGACAACCTACAACAATGGGAGTAAATATTTGGAAACCACATATACAATCAGGTTTAATATCTAAAATAGATAAAGAAATCCATCAACTCGACAGCAAAAAGACAAACGACCCAATTAGAAATAGCCAAAAGACTTGAATAAGTATTGCTCCAAAGAAGGAACACAAATGGTTAAAAAACAAAAAAAAAGCACATAAAAAGATACTCAACACTACGAGCTATTAGGGAACTGCAAATCAAAATGACAATGAGACACCATTGCACACCCACTAGAATGGCTACTATTTTTTTTAAAAAAGTGGAAAATTACAAGTGTTGGAGAGGATACAGAGAAATAGGAACACTTATTCATTGTTGGTGGAACTGTAAACTGGTGCAGCCACTGTAGAAGATGGTTAATTGTAGAATAACCATATGATCCATCAATCCAAAGAATTGAAAGCAGGGACTTGAATAGATATTTGCACACCAATATTTCTGGAGGCATTATTCACAATTGCCAAAAGATGGAAGTAACCCAAGTATCCATCAACTGATAAATGGATATTGAAAATGTGGTATGTACCCAAATGGAATTTTATTCAGCCTTAAAAATAGTGAATTTCTGACACATGCGATAACACGGATGAAGATATTTTGTTGAGTGATATGTCAGACACAAAAGGACAAACATTGTATGATCCGACTGATTTGAAATAATTAGAATAAGCAATTCTAACTCGCAGACTCAGAATCTAGAATACAGATTACCAGGGGATGAGGTAGGGGGCTAGAGAATAGGGGCTTAAGTCTTAAAAGATACAGATTTCCTATTTGGGATGAAGGAAAAGTTCTGGTAATGGATGGTGGTGATGTCAGGACAACATTGTGAACATAATTAACAATGCTGAAATATATACCTAAATGAGGTTAAAAGGGGAAATGTTAGGTTGTATATATGGTACAAGAATAAATTTTTTTAAAAAATCCATGGAACTGAATAACACAGTGAATCCTAAGGTAATTAATTAATAATTAATAGTACAATTACAAAAATGTGCTTTCATCAATTGCAACAAATGTACCACACCAATGCAAGATGTTAATAATAGGGTGATAATATGTGGACCCTGTATTTTATGCACGAATCTGTAAACCCACAGTTTCATACACACACACACATACACATAGTTAACTTATGGAAGAAATAACATAGATGAGAAAAGGTGCCCCTATTGATGTCTGTCATTATTTTAACACTGTGGCTACTTACACAAAATTTCCAGAAGAGCTACTTTAATCCACCCAATGGTAATGATAACTGCCTATTCATTTTGCACAGAAACCACCTTACAGTTTATTTTTAAGCCTCTATGGCACTAGCATATTCTCCCAACTTGCGGTGTATCTTATGTATAAACAACCTACATAGAAATGATTTGGCAGGATCATCTAGGAAGCACAGTTCTCATTTATTTGAATGTCTAAGTTCATTAACAATAAATATAATTATATATTTAATTTAATAATTTCTGAGAATATTGTAATTAAAAGCCAAACCTTTGGTTTTATTTATAACTTATCCCTATGTGAAATAATTTTTCATGGTCTGGGAAAAGTCTTGGCTTTATTCATATAGCACCAAAGTCATCATTTATTTTGTATAAAACATAAATCTTTTAGCCTCATTTGGAAAGCACATCAACAAAACATTCCAGGAAGGCTTAAACTTAACAGACTATGTAAACATCAAATAGAAAGTCTTCAAATATCTACCTAATACCAAAACAACCAGATGATCCTATAAATTTAGTCAAATATAGTCTAATTCATGCATTCCTAATGCATGTTATCACTCCCAAGTGGGCATAAATTGGTTCTGGGGAGACAGAAACATTTTACATATTACAATACCCTCCAAAGGGCCAGAGTACATAAACTAATATACAGTATATCTGTGATATTAAAATTAAACGGGGGGGAAAGGGTGAAAGGAGACAATTAGCAAGAAATGTCTAAAAAGTCTCCTTAGGGGGCACAATAATTTTTAAAAGGTCGAGAAACATTAGTCTAGTTGATTCGATTTATACATCAGTACCAACAAAATGGCCAAACAATTTATGTCTCATCCTCACCTTCTAGATAGGGCATGCAGTATAACAACCACCAGAGGAGGCGTTCACCCAGCAAGTGCTGATTGGGTACCTAGCATGAGTTCTGTGCACTCTTTTAGGTACAGCTTACACAATAATGAATAAGATAGGAGTCCCTGCCTCAAGGAGTTCAAAATCCAGAGGAAAGAAACATGTAAATGCGATCTTGCAGGGTAAAGCATCGCTGCTAGGAGAGAAATATGCTCAGAGTTCTGAGAGAACATAGGAGGAATACCTAATCCAGCCTTGAAGAGTCAGAGACAACTTCCCAGAGAAGCGAATAGCTCAAACTCTTCTAGTACTAAACCCTAGATGGCTCCTTCATACCTGGGTGTCTCTCATACTTGGCAACTTCATACTTGTTGGATATCCAGCCACTCTTAAACAAAACTGGGAAGCATTTATCTAGGCTATGTGCCTTTGCTTATAGTTATTTTAAATTATGAAGGGGAACAAGACTCTCAGCAAAAATTTCATCAGACCAGGGCACTAATGCCAAGCACATCATATTAGGACAGCGTGTCCCTCAAAAAGCTCCCATAGTAACTAACACCAGACTGCCAATTAAGTTTTGAAACTTAAGGCAGCTTTTTCTGTATTAACTCACATTCTGCACTAGATTTTTGCTAACTAGATTAATGGGTATTCAGTAAATGTGGGATGGTGATAGCAATACTTTTCCAGGTTACAAAGGGGCTTTCATATGCATTAAGTGTCTGTTAGCTCTTCATCGTAATTTCATGTATTATGTCCATTTTACAGAGGAGAAAATGAAGGTTCAATGAGATAACATGATTTGCTTAAATAAGGTCATTTAGTAGGTGGCACAGCCCAGTAGGTTGAACCAAGGCTCCCACAGTCACTGATTCTATAAACTCATGCTTTCCCTTCATAAACACTGGAGCTAAGGCTAACCACTAAAGTATTGCTACCCAAGGCTGTCTATATATCCAAATTCAGCTGTAATTTGATTGATATTGGAATTTTTTTAGCCTTGATTACCAGGTCTTTGATGACAGCCAGTAATTAATTTAGCAGCCCAAAGAGATGAAGAATTTGCCAACTGTTTTCAACAACAAAGCACTGGAACATTGTGCCAAGGGCACTGGCTTTACACTGAGACTATTTGATTTGAATGAGTTACTTAATTTCTCTGAGTCATAAGTAACTTATCTGCAAAGCAAGCAGTTATAATAAGAAAGCCAAACAGGATGTTGTAAGGATTATTATCTCTCTCTCTCTCTCTCTCTCTCTCTCTCTCTCTCACATACACACACACACGCATGCACAGAGGCTTTATTAACTATGAAGTGCTCTAATACTTAGTCTCCTCATTCTCTCTCTTCTACCTTAGCAATACAATCATTTAATAAACATGAGCCTTGAGTTTTGGCTACTTTGCAGAACACTAAGCCAATGATATGAGAAATCCAAAGATGTGACACACAGAGCCTGCTCTGAGGAAATGCAAATGTGCTTCCACAGTTTGAAAGGGAAGAGAACAGGGAATATTTCATAAAGGAGGGATAACTGTGCTGGATCTTGAAAAATAGGTACAATCTAGACATACAGAACCTGGCGAGGGTGTTTCAGATGATGAGAACATAAGCATGATGGCACAGACAAGAAAAACCATGGGGTAGATATGATGGCCCAGATTAACTGATCCATATCATTCCTTCAGGCAAACATGGTGGCAGATGCCCATATCACTAACAATACCCACAGCTGATTTGGCATTCTCTGGCATACTCACACCTTTCTGCTTCCACCAATTGAGGTGTGTGTATGCTTACAAATTTAATTGGGTTTGTTCCCAAACCTGTTTAGACCAATTGTATTTTTTTTTTATTATAGAAGTGGTGGGTTTACAGAAAAATTATGCATAAAATCCAGGATTCCCATATTATCACCCTATTAACACCTTGCATTAGTATAGTACATTGTTACAACTCATGAAAGAACATTTTTATAATTGTAGTATTAACTATAGTCCATTTTTAACTTACAATTCATTTGTGTTGTACCATCCCATGGATTTTTAAAAAATTTTATTCTAGTACCATTTATACAACCTAACATTAACTCTTTTTATCACATTCAAATATATACTTCAGTGCCAATAATTACATTCACAATGTTGTGCTACCATCACTACCAGCCATTATCAAAACTTTAAAAATAGCACAAAGAAGAAAAAGAAGAGCTCTATTTCTATTAAAATGAAATAGAATGCTTTAGAAGAAATTCATTAAAAGGAAGTTATTTTTTAAATGCTATCAAATACATAAGTTAGGGAGGGAAATCATAAAAATCCAGGTAAATTCTTTGTTGCACTTGCTTCACAGGTGTCTAAGTTCTCAATTGATTTTAAAGATGTCAAAACTAGAAATCACTGATGATGGTGAGCCATTAGTGATGATCAATAATGATGGTAAACACTTGGTACAATCTATATGAGGCACAGTTCTAAGTTGTTAATGTATATTAACTTATTTAATCCTCTCAACAAGCCAATAAGGGAGGTAGAATATGATCTCTCCTGTTTTCTTTTTCTTTTTCTTTTTTTTTTTGCATGGGCAGGCACCGGGAATCCAACCGGGTCTCTGGCATGGCAGGTGAGAATTCTGCCTGCTGAGCTTCTGTGGTCCACCCAATATGATACCTATTTTACAGATGAGGAAAATAAGGCACATAGAGATTAAGTAATGTGACAAAAATCACAACACCAATAAGTGGCAGAATCAGAATCCAAACCTAAATAATTTAGCCCCAAAGTTTGCACTCTTAACCCCACATTATACTATAGAGGAAAGATAAGCAGGCACTCCGATTATAGTAACCATGATCAAAGTTATTGGCCCTGAATAAAATATGGGTGAAAGAATATATGTTTATTCAAATTTAAAAATTTTAAGGTTTATGTAAGTCTTTTTTAAAGTAATGAATCCCCTTTAATCAATTTTACTAATTAACCAATTATTAGCCTAGAAAAGCAGTGAATAAGACATTTCCACTGTGATGCATTCTAACTGGAGCTTAGGATACTATTGCACTATAAGAAATAAGCATCTATGTCAGTAAACAATATGAATAAATAGCTTTAATCAATGAAACATCACAGGAGCACAATACTCCTCAAAACAAACATGATGATGACTCTGAAGTCAACTAATTATGTGTACTTTTTATATAACAAAATATAGATTTCCTTGTGTGCCAGTGGCATCCAAGAGAATGTTTGGATGCAGCTCACATGGTGTATGTATTTGAGGGTTCTCTAGAGAAACACAGCCAACAGGAGATATCTGTAAATATGATATTAATAAAGGTGTCTCACGCCATGGTGGGAATGGAAGAGTCCAAAATCCATAGGGCAGGCTGTGAATCTGGCAGCTCTGATGAAGGGTCTTGACCACCTCCACAGGAGACATTCACTGCTGAAGAAGCAGTGAAAAAGTCTCTCTTCCTTTATAAAAGTTTTCAACTCATTGGATTATCTCATTTGAGGGAGACACGCCCTTAGCTGGTCACGGATGTAATCAATCACAGCTGCAATCAACTGACTGTTGATTTAATACACCAGCCTTCGGGTTTATCAACGAGCCACAAAATATACTTGCAGCAAAGCTCAGGCCAGTGCTTACCTGACCAGAAAAGTGGGTATCATCACCCGGCCAAGACAACACCAGAATCTAACAGTCACAATTTATTATTAGAATAGTAACTTCTGTAAAAAGCCTTCTCCAAGCAAACACTATGAGTATGTGGGTAATGTGAATATGTATACATAATGTATGGGTATATATAATTTGAATTGGATGGGCTTTAAGGAAGTCTTCTGGGCTAGGTTTAAGGAAGTTCCTGGAGGTGAGAATGTTCCCCACTCAACTTGTAACTTAGCAGTCTGCAAGCCCTAGGTATTTTCTGAGCTCTTTTTTTTTTTTTTTTTTTTTTTAGGACGGGTAGAGGTAGGCAAACTCAATCCAAGTCTTTTTCTCAATAAACTATAAAGAGAAGTTGATGAGATATATGGCAGCAAGCTCCCTTTCCAGATGTATGATAGCGAACCCTGAATGCCAGGATCAAGAATACAGATCTGGTAGCAAGAAAGTAAGTTGAGAAGAATTAAGAAGTTAATTCTTAAGAACTAACTTAATAGCCCGGTGTAGGATGATTTGGTGGTGACAAGGACTAGTAGCAGACATGACCAATCAAAGGAGCATTTTTCCATTATTCCTTGTTTGCCCTCATCCCTCTTCCCCATCACTGCTGATTCTGGCCAGAAGAACAGACTAGAATGTACTGAAGGGTTTACATCAAGCACTGTGCCACCACGGCTACATCTACCACCTGGGACTACAGAGACAGCTGAGCTGGACAACAGTGGGGCACAGACTGGACACCTGTCCTCAGAATGGCAATGGTACTTGTGCTAGTGGAACAAGCCTTCGCTGGGTTTGCTATTACCTGACAACATCTGAATAATTGAATTTTGTAGTTTTCATCTTGGCATATATCCATTATGTAGGTCAGTACAAATTATATTCCTTGACCACCAAAAAAAAAAAAAAGAAAAAAAACTGAGGAAGAAAAAAAAAAGTTCAAAGTGACTTTCAAAATATAAATTTCAAGCAGCAGATAAGTCAATAATTACTTCTGTACTATGTTCTCTATCTTGGCCCTTCTGCAAATTAGGGATAATTGTACTTGCTGCACGCTTGCTTCAGAGGTTGCTGAGAGGATAATGTTTGTAAAGCTTGTTGGTTTTCGTGGATGAAAGGTTTTTGATTAGTACAAATTATAAATTATTACTATTCATTAGAAAGAACAAATGAATTATTTCAGCTCCTAATGCATCTCTGACATCCACAAGCTATTGTACACAGGGGGACAGTCTTGAAGCACACACCCTGTTCACAGCAACACTAGTCAGCTAGACCATATCCCCCTACCTTAAAAAGGACACTTCAGAGCAGCCTGAAAAACCTGAAAAGTCAGCCATTATTTCTTTGTTCCTTTATCTAAAAAGCAGGAAAAAAAAAATAATTAGAAATGTGGCTAAGAAGCCTTCACTATTGTGCTTGGTTATAAGCTTCAGATGTTTGGATCCCAGCTCTATAATGGCAACCGTCTCGATCAGTGCCCTTTACAGAGACGCTCCTACTTCAGACAGGGTAGGTGGGGTCAAGGTTCCTGGCACAGAGAATAAAGTAAAATTCCCTACAGAGGAGTAACTCCATAGAACTCAGGCATTGTGTAGAGTTGATACCTTTTTCCCCTGTAGCACATGCCAGAAATTATCTCTTAGAGACCACTTCTTGCCTAAAGTATTTTTCTAAGGTGTGTTATATATAGCATACTTGCTCCTGCATTCACTGCAGTTGTATTGTTTCCGTGTTCTGTTTTTGTGAAATCATGCTCTAAGCCATTTGTGCTGGTTAGTAACTACTGACATATTTTCAAGGTCATGTCATCCAAGCCTGTTTGTATGCCATTACCTATGAGGGTGGAAATCTGAAAATTATGTTCATGTCAATATACTCCATTAATTTTCATTAAATCAGTGTTTTGATAATTAAGTTAAACTTTGTTACACGGTATTTCCAAGGACAGGGGAGTGGGAGAAGGAGAGAAAGAGAAAGAATTTGCAAATGCAACTTTAAATAGCAACTTTAAATAGTTTGGAACTGTTATAATTTACTGGCTACTTCGGTAGCATATGCATTTTTTCTAACGGCTTCATTGCGATATAATTACATACTATAGAAGTCAATGGATTATAGTATATTCACAGAGTTGTTCAATGATAAATTTTAGAACATTTTCCTCACCCCAAAAAGAAGCCTTGTACCCTTTAGCTGTCACTTTCCAATCCCACCATCTTCCACAGTCCTAGGCAATCACTATAGATTTGCTTATTCAGGACATTTCATATAAATGGAAGCTTCTGTCACTGGCTTCTTTCACTTACTATCATGGTTTCAAGGTAATCCATGTTGTAGCATGTATCAGGACTTCATTCTTTTATATTGCTGAATAGTATTCCATTGTATGGCTATCCCACATTTTATCCATTCATCAGACAATGGACATTTGGGTTATTTCCAATTTTGGCTACTATGAATACGCTTCTATGAATAATTGTGTACATGTTTGTGTTTTCAATACTCTTAGGTATATATCTAGGAGTAGAATTGCTGTGTCATATAGTAACTCTATGTTTAACCTTTTGAGGAACTGCCAAACTGTTTTTCAAAGTGGCTGTACCATTTCACATTTCCACCAACAGTGCATGAGGGTTACAAATGCCTTTTGTGACTTAAGACTTATTTCTAAACAACAGTGTCATCATCTAGCAGCAGAATTCCTCAGTCAGGTAGAATGATTCTAAGGAAACACATTTAGTGATTAGAGTAAAAACCATTTTGCAGGAGTTCACCCAGATTTAGAATATTTATTTCTTTTCCCCACATTTTCTTTATTAAATCAACTCTACTTACACTCAAACGTAGCAGTAGAAGTGGTATTTAATTTTTATTAAGTGCTTACATTTGCCAATGGTTAAAAGCCTGGGCTTTGGAGACTGCCTGAATTCAATCCCCAACTCTGTCATTTGCTAGGGTGTATGTCTCTCTGGGCTCAAATTCCTTATCTATGAAATAGGAGCAATAATAGTGTTGTCCTAGGTTTCTGCAAAGGATATGAGGATGGAGAAATAAGTCCTGTCCACAGGGAGTTCAGAATTGAACAGAAGTCAGTGATTCTGATCAACAATTGCTGTAAAATAAGAAGAGTGCTATTGTGGCTGTAGGTACGGAGCAAACCCAAGAAGGCTAAAGACACTAAAATGTCAACTCTGCTTGCTATTGCCTAAAATTATTTCAATTCAGTTCTGGTTATCTCATGGGAAAAGAAGCTATTAATAAATCCCCTTGTAGACAAAATGTTTTGGATCAGGCAAGCAGTAATAAAAATGGTGGTGAAAAAATAGCAAACCTCTATAAAGCATGAAAACCTATTTCAAATTCTAAGACACAAAAGTATACTCTTCTTTAATATTCAACCTCTACCATTCCTTATTCTGCTTCTCTATTAAACCTGCACTGATTGGACTTCAAAGCAAACCCTTGATTTGCTTCAATTACCTATTTGATGCTATTGTGTGCTGTTCCACTCCAACAGAAACACATCCCTCAGTCCCAGCTATGGATTCTCTAAGGAAATCATTGTAAGTAAACCCTCCAAGGTCACCTTCTGAAGTTATTCATCAACTGATTTTTACCCTACCTAGGTCATCTTCATTGCTTAGCCTCCTCCTTCCCTCTCTTGCTCCCTCTCTCTCCCTCTCCCTCCCTCTCCCTTTCTCTCTCTCTCACTCTCCCCCACCCCACACATGCGTGCGCACACACACAGTACACACAAACACAGACACGGTATAGGAAAAACTTCCATATCCAGCTTTCTAGGTAACATCAATTTCTCCTGCTACATGATACCTATACAGGCTAAATGTGGTTGCTTGGAGTTATGCAGAAAAACATGTTCTAATTTTTTGTAAAAAATACTTTTACTGAGAAATCTTCACACACATACAGTCCATATGTGGTATACAACATCATCACATAGTTGTGTATTCATCACCATGATCATTTTTTAGAACATTTGCATCACTCCAGAAAAGAAATAAAAAGAAAAAATGCATACATCCCCTACCTCTTATTCCCTCTCATTGACTGCTAGTATTTCAATCTATCCATATTTCTACCCTTTAACACCCCCTCCCCACTATTTATTTATTTATTTATTTTTACTCAGCTGTCCATATTCTGGATAAAAGGAAGGTCAGACACAAGGTTTTCACAATCACATGGTCATATTGTAAAAGCTATAGTTATACATTCATCTTTAAGAATCAAGGCTACTGGAACACAGCTCAGCAGTTTCAGGTACTTTCATCCCCTCACTGCAACACACAAAAACTAAAAGGAGATATCTATTTAATGCATAAGAATAACCTCCAGGATAACCTCTCGACTTTGTCTGAAACCTCTCAGCCACTGAACCTTTATTTGTCTCATTGTTTCATTTCTCTCTTCTCCTTTTTGGTCAAGAAGGCTTTCTCAATCCCATGATGCCAGATCCCGGCTCATCCCAAGAGTCCTATCCTACATTGCCAGGGAGATTTAAACCCCTGGGAGTTATGTCTCATGTTGGGTGAGGGGGTGGGCAGTGAGTTCACCTGCTGAGTTGGCTGAGAGGCCACATCTGAGCAACAAAAGAGGTTCTCTGGGGGTGACTCTTAGTCTTAATTTTAAGTAGGCTTAGCCTATCCTTTGCAGGAATAAGTTTCATAGGAAAAATCCCCAAGATCAAGGGCTCAACCACTGAATTGGTTGTCCCCACTGCCTGGAATAACATCAGGAATTCCCCAGATGAGAAAGTTTAATATTTCCTCCTTTCTCCCCAGTCCCCCCAGGGGACTTTGCAAATACTTTTTATTCTCTGCCCCAATTATTCTGGGATATATTGGGGCATCACACTAACCTGTACAACCAGCAAGATCTCATGTCCTATTCAAGATTCCATGGAATTATGGTCTTCAAATAAACTGACCATACAAGTTAAATTAGACAATGCACTACCCAAAATATAAGTTTTGCACCAAATAAACATCTCTCCCATTAGTCTCACATAGAAGTTGAAGTTTCAAAATATGGATATCATCCTTTATTCAGTCTTCTGATACACCTTAGTCCTATCCAAATCAGCTTCATTCATATCTCCAGTTGAAGTCTGATCACCTTTTCAACTTTTAAACAGTTGCTGAATGGGACAGTGCTGACTTAACATAGCTTCAGTACTCCAACTCAGAGTCTCTGGTGTCACACAAATACTCGACACTTCAGGGAATGACCAGGTTATACACAAATAGCTCTATATCTCAAAATCTAGAAATAACAGTTACAACTGCTGAATATATGTGACTGCTGTAAGAGCTTACAATTTAGGACCCTTTACAATAGGCCTCAACCTGATAACCCATGCTCTCAACTTCAGTTCTCTGAGTTCATATATTATAGTTAGTCCATTTGAGTGAAGCATGATAATATTTGTCTTTTTGTTTCTGCCACTCCATTCAACACACTGTCCTTAAGTTTCATTCATCTAGTAGTATGCCTCACAACTTCATTCCTTCTTGCAGCCTCTCAGTAGTTCATTGTATATATACATTTCCCTCCTCCATTCCATAGTCATTGTACCCTTAGACCACCTCCATCCATTGCAAATCACATACACTGCCACTATAAACACGAGTGTGCAAATATCCATTCTGTCCACACTCTCAGTTCCTCGAGGTATAGATATATATAAGCTCGCAAGTTCATATGGCAACCCCACCCCCTGCCTCCTGTGGAACCATCACACTGCCTTCTGGAGGGGCTGCACCTCTCAGCTTCCCTACCAACAGTGAATAGATACATCTCTTTCTCCACATTTTCTCCAGCACCTGCTTCTTTCTTTTCATTTTTTAGTTTTATTCACACATAATACAATCCAACCTAAGTATATAGACATGCCTTCACCACCATGATCTATATGAAGACATTTTCTTTTCTTCTGCAAAGAATTCCATACCCCTGCCCCATATCCCCAACTTGTTGACTTTTAGTTTTGGCATAATGTCTTTGTTATATTCAGTGGAAGCATATCACAGTGTTACTGTTGACTCTAGACCCGAGCTTGCAGTGATTGTACCTTTTTCCTTTATAACATCCCATTTTCAATACTTTGTAATACTGACATTCATTTGTTCTCCCTTATGGAAAAACATTTTTATATTTGTACATTTAATTACCATCATTGTCCACCCTAGGCATTCCTAAGTTATACTGTCTCAGTCTATCTTTCCTTCTGGTTTCATACATGTCCCCTGCCCTTCTCCCTCAACCATACTCACACTCAGCTTCATTCACTGTACTTATATTATTGTACTACCATCAGACGGTTTTGTGCTACCCATTTCTGAGTTTTTAAAATCAGTCCATTGGGGGTACAAGGGTAGTTCAATGGTAGAATTCTTGCCTGCCATGTGGGAGACCCAGGTTTGATTCCAGGCCCATGCACTTCCCAAAAACAAACAAACAAGCAAACAAAAAAAGAAAACAACAACAACAAAAATTCAACAAATGGTGCTGCAGTAATGGGATACTCACATGGAAAAAGAATGAAATGTGACCCGGGGAATATAGCATACCAAAAAAAAAAAAAAAATCAGTCCTGTTGCACATTTTGTATTCTTTAAGCACCAAATGCCCAATCTCTACCCTCTTTCTATCTCCTGATAACCTGTTTTCTTAACCTTAACTCTCAAAGTGCACTCATTAATGTTAGTTCATATTAGTGAGACCATACAGTATTTGTCCTTTTGTTTCTGGCCAATTTTACTCCACATAATGTCCTCAAGGTTATCCACCCATTGAAACTGGTATATGCTGTGTATATCCAGTCACTGATGTCCCCCCAAGCAGTTGTTCTGTATAGTTCCGAGCTATTTCCAGCTGCTCTGGAGGATGAACTGAATTCCATACTTCATCATGCCGCCATCTTCTCTTAATCTTAATTCATTTTTGTGCATGTGAACTCATTGTAAATATGACTTTTTGATGAGGTTACTTCAGTGAAGGTGTGGCCCACCTGAATCTTAATCCTATTACTGGAGGCCATATAGAGAAGGCCACAGAGAAGCTCCAGAAGTAGCTTCTTGCCAGAAGGTGGAAGTCAACGGAACCCAGATGAGAAAGGAGAAAACACTGGCATGTGCATTGCCATGTTATGGAAAAGCCAAGGAACCCCAAAGACTGCCACCTGACAAAAGACACTGACCCCAGGAGAAAGTAAGCCTTCTAGCCTCTGAAACCATAAGCCAATAAATTCCTGTTAAGCCAAACCATTGTATAATGTTTGTTTGAACAGCTATGAAATAAAAACTAAAGTATAAAATACCTTTTAAATGCATGATCAGACTGAAGAAAACTAAAAGAAGTCTTCTATAGCCAAGAATGAAGTAGAAGTGTAAGTTCAGGAAAGTAAAGGAGTAATGAAGCTGCAGTGACATAAAGCTTCACTATTAATAGCCCAGTTAGGGGGTGATAGGAGACATAGCCTTGGGAAGAATGGGGAAGAATCAAATCAGAGATACAGGCATAAAGCCAAGACTATACAGGCTACATCCTCAAGGAAAGGTCAGCTAGAAAAGAATCCACTCTATGGCGGCAATTGTAGAACAATAATGGGAGTATACTTAACATCACTGAATTGTATACTGCAAAGTGGCTAAAATAATTAATTTTAGGTTGTATATATGTTGCCAGAATAGACCTGTACAACACAAAAAGTGAATCCTAATGTAAACTATGGACTATAGTTAGTAATATAATTACAATAATGTTTCATCAATTGTAACAAAGGTACTACACCAATGCAAAATGTTAACAATCAGGAAAAATTTGGGGGGAGAATATATGGGAATTCTATACATTCCACATGTTTTTTCTGTAAACCTCCAAATGCTCTCAATAAAAAATCTAAAAAAGAATCCACTCCACTGAGTTAAGCAAAAAGCAAACATTACCTGTCTTAACCTTATCTACAGGTGAGAGGATGGAGGAGATAAAAAATTCTCCCCTAAAAATTAATCTATGGACACAGGTTGGAGCTCACATGGATATGGGGACTAACTCACGGTACCCACTTGTCTTAAAAGCTATAAGCAAAAATTTAAATTAAAAGTAGATTTAGATTTATATTGCTCCCTACCACCTAAAAGAACCAACCACCAATCCTGGCGAGGAATATGCTCTCCTTCCCAGGCCTCAGAATTACTGGCACTTATACACATCTTAATGACATGACCTATAATTTAAAAAATGATAATACACAAACAAAAGGGATCTGGGGAACAAGAATCAACAGAAACATAAAAAGGCATAAGCACAGACCCACAAAAGTTTTCGAGTATAAGATAAATAAGTTTTTAAATCTAAAGAAGTAAAAGAGGGAATAAAAGCATAAGTAAGGAGAAAGTAACTATCAAAGATGACCAGGCAGATTAGAAAAAGAAAGGTAAACAGAATATAAAATATAATAAGAAAAAACCTCAATGGCTTTGTAGTAATGGATTAGAGTTGGAAACATCAGTAAGAATTCATGTTTAACTTAATACAAACATAGAGGGTAAAACAAAGAAATTTTAATAGACGTGTATATATATATGGTTAATATCCTCACATATTTATTTGTTCTGTTAATTGAGAGGACCTAAAAGAAACAACACCCTGGTAGCAAAGGGTACATTGAGTGCCCAGATGTTGGTTTCAAATACCATTCTCCAATAAAAAGAAGCAGGGCTCCTCAGAGAAATGGCTGATTTAGGACTGGGGCAGAAAAAATAGAAGATGAGCCTGGAGCATCCTATAGTGTCATAAAGTAAGGAATGCTCAGAGCAAACCACACTGATGGGGTCCTGACAAAAGGGCACTTGAGTCAACTGAAAGAGCCCCCAATATGAGCAATAAAATACATAAAGTAGTATTGGATTATAATCCAAACTATAAATTAAATATACGTGGTCTATAATGATCTAAACAAATGATTAAATAAAATAATGAATGGGGGAGAAAAGATAAATCTCCCATGCAGAAGAATTCCAAAAGTAGGCGACTATAATTTCCCACTCATTAAATGTGGGTGGCACATAATGACTTCCTTCCAAAGAGTACAGTATGGAAAGTGAGGGGGAAAAAAGAGTAACTTTTACAGTAGAGAAATCTGACAAACACAACTTCGGCCAAGTAGTCAAGGTCAATGGCAACATGATCAGTCATAAATCATGTTGCTATTATATACCCTTGATATAATATGATGAAAATGTCACCTTACCTCTGCAATATTCCTCCTAAAAAAACATAACCTGAGTTTAATCATGAGAAAAACATCAGAAAAATTCCAAGAAAGGGGTATCCTGAATTATACTTAAACACTACTCCTCAAAATCCTTACAGTCTTAAAAAAAAAAACAAAAAACAACCGAAAAGTCTGAGAAAGTTTTGTAGCCAAGAGGAGCCATAACATCAAAATGTAATGCTGTATCCAGGATGGGCTCTTGGTACAGAAAAAGGACATTACGCCCTTTTGAACTAAGGAAATCTGAATAGACTATAGAATTTAGTTATTAAGAATTATGGATCAATGGTGGTTCATTAATTGTAACAGACAAACCAAACTATTGTAAGATATTAATAATATATAAAACTGTGCAGATGATATGGGGAAACTGCATTATCTGTTCAATTTTTCTGTAAATTTAAAATTGTTATAAATAAATCTATTAATTTTTAATAGCCTAAATGGAAATAGAAAACAATGGATTTGAAATGGTTAAAGAAAGAACTAGTGAACATAATAAACTAGTAAACTGGATAAATTACACAGCCTACAACACAGAGACAATGAAACAAAAGTATGAAAGAGAGCAGTAGACATAGAGAATAGAGTAAAAGGAGGCTATCAGAGTCCTAGAAGAAATACTACAAAAAAATATAGTCAAATAATATTTGAAGGAGGTAATGCTTTTGAAATTTCCAGAATTTAAAAAAAAATTAATTCCTACAGGACTACCACTGACTATTAATTAACCTAAATAAATAGAAAATTGATACATGCAAACATCAAACTGAATCTGCAGAATACCAAAGACAAGAAAAAGATTTTAAAAACTAGCCAGAGAGAAAACACAGATTACCTTCAAAAGACTGACAATAGTCTTTGCTACAGCAACAATGTAAGCTAGGTCGAATGATACATCAATATGAGGGAAAAAAACACTATCAACCTAATATTATATACAAGGCAAAATTATCAAGAGTAAGGATACAATACAAAGCAGCAGCAGAATACATATTCTTTTCTAGTGCACATGAATCATTCTCCAGGTTAGATCATACGCCAGTTCACAAAATAAGTCTCAATGAATTAAAAAAAAAAATACTGAAATCATACAATGCATCATCTCCCACCACAATGCAATAAGCTATAAATCAACAAGAGGAAGAAACAGAAAATTCACAAATATGTGGAAATTAAACAACATATTTTTAATCAATGGGTTGAAGAGGAAATCACAAAGGAAATTAGGAAATATTTTAAGAATGAAAATGAAAACAAAACATATGAAGACTTATGGGCTACTGAATTCCTGGTGGCATTTTGTTTTCTTTAAGGGATTTAAATATGTCTTTTGACCTCCAAAAGATTTTTCTGATAGGGGTGCAAGGGTAGTTCAGTGGTAGAATTCTCACCTTCCATGAGGGAGACCTGGGTTCAATTTTCAAACCTGCACTTCCCAAAAAAACTAACAAAAATTCAAGACAATGGCGCTGCAATGACAGAACACTCACATGGAAAAATCATGAAATGTGACCCCACCATACAGTGTACAAAAAAAAAAAAATAGATTTCTCTGATGAGAAATCTGGCAAAAATTATCTTTCAAAAATGAAGTAGAAATTAAGACATTTATAGATAAACAAAAGCTGAAATAGTTCATTACCAGAAGTCCTGCCCTACTAGAAAAAAGCAACTAAATACAAGAAAAGTAGTAATGGAATAACTGAGAAAAAATACAAAAACATAGAAAACAAATAGCTAAATAGCAGAAGTAAATCTCTACTTCACAGTAATTACCTTAAAGGTAGAGATTGGCAGATTAGATGAAAAAGCATGATGCTCCTATGGTATCTACGAGGGATTCACTTTACGCACAAAGATACAGGATTTGAAAGTAAAAGATGGAAAAGCTATTCTGCATAGACAATAATAAAAAGACAGCAATATAGACTGTAAGTTACAAAAGATTACAAGAGATAAAGAAGGATATTATATATTGATAAAAGGTTCAATCCAGCTAAGACATGTAAAAATTATAAAGAATATATATGCACCTCAAAACTGAGCCCCAAAAATATATAAAGCAAAAACTGACAAAATTATATGGAGAAACAGAAAGTTCTACAGTAATAGGGGGATTCAATACACCACTTTCAATAATTGATAGAACATCTAAGATAGATAAGGAAATAAAGGACTTGAACAATATATTAAACAATGAGACCTAATGAATAATCTAGAACACTCCACCCAACAAGAGCAGAATCATATTCTTCTCAAGTGCACTTGGAATATTTTCCAGGATAGACCATATGTTAGGCCATAAATCTTAATAAATTTAAGAATATTGAAATCATATCCAGTACTTTCTAAGACCATAATGGAATAAAGCTAAAAATCAATAAAAGAAGGAAAATTATAAAATTAAAACATGTGGAAATTAAACAATATGCTATTAAACAATCAATGGATCAAAAATCACAAGAGACAGCAGCTCTGGTTGCAGCAGCTGAGGAACTGAAAGGTAGAAAGCTGGAGGCTGGCATGGAGACAAGGAGCTGTAGAGCCTGCAGAAGTGCACGGATGGGAGCCTGGGACTAGGAGGTAAGCCAGGTCGTGTTCTTAGGCACACTACCCTCACCAGCATAGCCCCATTACTGGCAACTCAACCCATACCCCAGACACCCAAACCTCATTATCCGCTCCCATTCCCAGTGCTCCAGGTGCCCCCACCCCACCAGCCCCCAGTGCATTTATCTGCTCCCCACCCCCACCCCAAGTGCAGCCCAACCCACCTCTCCTGCACACCTCCCGAGCACCACCTCCCCTTCCCTGTTCCCTGTAGGCTGTTACCAGTGCATAAAGGCTGCAGGCACTAACCTCCATACCTAGGCTACCCACCCCTGCCACCCCACCCCACTGCCCATAGTGTCGCACAGCCACACCCTGCCCCCCACCCCCGAACTCTGTGCATCTGTTTACGGCACTCCCAGGCCCACGCATGTGCATGGGCC
>PVIY010004032.1:0-63389 GCA_004026745.1 Myrmecophaga tridactyla | reverse complement strand
GCCCCTAAGCCACAAAGGCATAATGCCGACCTGCTGTCACAGCTCTACGCATGTACACAAAGGGCCCCATGCCTTAGACCAGTGCATACCAGGGTTATACCACCCAGACCAGTGTACTCACACAGCTACATCCTCCCTGGCTGCTGGGCGCCCATACTCACAAGCATCAGCATAACATCCCCAAACTGCACCTATACCTGCCCTGAAACAAATCACTGTACTGAGTGCCCACCCCGTGCCCTGATGTACAACCATCCCATAAACACAAGGCCTTAGACTACTGAAAAAAATCAACTCCCAAAGTAAATCAATCAATATATTTACATGCCATGAAGATAGCAGAAGATCACTAAGTATATCACAATGCAGACAGATATAGCCTGCCCAATGACCAAATTAAAACACCAGAGGAGACACAGAGAGAGGAACAACTAATCAAAGATGTTCATACAACTCTGATTAAAAAAATAAGTGGGATAGCAAATGACATAAAGAAAGATCAAGAAGATAGTAGAAGAGCATAAAGAGGAA
Organism: Myrmecophaga tridactyla; assembly: GCA_004026745.1. Classification (NCBI taxonomy): domain Eukaryota; kingdom Metazoa; phylum Chordata; class Mammalia; order Pilosa; family Myrmecophagidae; genus Myrmecophaga; species Myrmecophaga tridactyla. Next base: position 62,858 of record PVIY010004032.1, on the reverse strand, counting down.
TTTGAAAGAATAAATAGGAAAATAGCGGATATCACAGAGATTAATGACTCTGTTGACCAAATAAAAACATACTAGAGGCACTCAACACCAGATCTGGAGAGACAGAAGAAAGAATAAGTGATGTAGAGGACAGGATAATTGACTTCGAAGACTTAAAACAGCAAATGGCAAAAAAGATGGAAAAAATTGAAGGAACTCAGGGAAATGATAGACAAAACAAAGCACGCAAATATAAGAATCACTGGTGTCCCAGGAGAAGAGAGGAGTAAAGGGCTAGGAAAAGCAGTTGAAGATATAATCGGGAAAAACTTCTGAACCCTCATAAAGGACATACATATACAAGTCAAAGAAGCCCAAAGAACTCCAAACAGAATAAATCCAAATAGGCCTACCCCAAGGCACATACTAATCAGTTCATCAAATGTTGAAAAGAAGCAGAAAATCCTGAAAGCAGTAAGAGAAAAACAATCTACTACATACAAGGAAAATCAAATAAGACTGAGTTCAGACTACTCAACTAGCACCCTGGAAGCAAGAAGGTAGTGGTATGACATATTCAAGATCCTGAAAGAGAAAGATTTCTAGCCAAGAATTCTGTACCCAGCTGTGCTGGTTCGAAAGGATGTATGTCCCCTAGAAAAGCCATGTTTTAATCTAAATCCCATTTCATAAAGGCAGAATAATCCCTATTCAATATTGTATGTTTGCAACTGTAATCAGATCATCTCCCTGGTATGTGATTTAATCAAGAATGGTTGTTAAGATGGATTAGGTGATGACATGTCTCCACCCATTTGAGTGGGTCTTGATTGGTTTACTGGAGTCCTGTAAAAAAGGAAACATTTTGGAGAATGATAGATTCAGAGAAAGCAGAGAATGCTGCAGCACCACGAAGCAGAGAGTCCATCAGCCAGTGCTTTGGAGCTGAAGAAGGAAAACACCTCCTGGGGAGCGTCATAAAACAGGAAGCCAGGAGAAGAAGCTAGCAGATGATGCCATGTTCACCATGTGCCTTTCCATATGAGAGAGAAACTCTGACTGTGTTCACCATGTGCCTTTCCACTTGAGAGAGAAACCCTGAACTTTACTGGCCTTCTTGAGCCAAGATATCTTTCCCTGGATGCCTTTGGTTGGATATTTCTATAGACTTGTTTTAATTGGGACATTTTCTCAGCCTTAGAACTGTAAACTAGCAACTTATTAAATTCCCCTTTTTAAAAGCTATTCTGTTTCTGGTATATTGCATTCTGGCAGCTGGCAAACTAGAATACCAGCCAAATTGTCCTTCGAACTTGAGGGAGAGATTAAAGTTTTCACAGACAAAGAAGTCCTGAAAGAATCTGTCAAGAAGAGACCAGCCCTACAAGAAATACTAAAAGGAGTCCTGCCAGCTGAAAAAAAAAGTCAGGAGAGGGAGGTCAGGAGGAGGGCACAGAATGGAAGAGTACCACTAAGGGTAATATAAAGAATACAAAGAGAAAGAAGGAAAAAATATATAGAGATCTGACAAATAACATAAAAAAGATAAGATGGTGAAATCAAGAAATGCCTTTTCAGTAATAACTTTGAATGTTAACGAACTAAACTTACCAATTAAAAGATACAGACTGGCAGAATGGATTAAGAAACATAATCCAGCTATATGCTGCTTACAAGAGACTATCTTAGACACAAGGACACAGACAGATTGAAGTGAAAGGATGAAAAAAGATTTTCCACATAAGTTGTAAGCAAAAGAAAGTAGGAGTAGCTATACTAATATTGGACAAAATAGATTTTAAATGTAAAGACATCATAAGAGACAAAGAAGGACACTACATACTAATTAAAGGGTCAATTCACCAAGAAGATATAACAATCATAAGTGTTTATGCTCCCAATAAAGGAACTCCAAAGTACCTGAGACAGATATTGGCAAAACTGAAGGGAGTGATAGATATTTCAACAATAACCATAAGAGACTTCAATATACCACTCTCCTCTGCAGATAGAACAACAAGACAGAAGATCAACAAGGAAATAGAGAAGTTAAATAACTTGATAAGTGAATTAGACCTAACAGACATATATAGGTCATTGCACCCCAAAGCATAAGGTTATACATTCTTCTCTAGTGCTCATGGAACATTCTCCAGGATAGATCATATGCTGGGGCACAAAACAGGTCTTTATAAACTTAAAAATATGGAAATTATTCAGAGCACTTTCTCTGTTCACAATGTGATGAAGCTGGATCTCAATAACCACCAAAGAACAAGAACATTTACAAATATATGGAGATTAAGTAACACATTCTTAAACAACCTGTGGGTAAAAGAGGATATTGCTAGAGAAATCAGTAGCTACCTGGAGATGAATGAAAATGAGAATACAACTTATCAGAACTTATGGGATGTGGCAAAGGCTGTGCTGAGAGGGAAATTTATCACCCTAAATGCCTATATTAAAAAACAAGAATGAGCAAAAGTCGAGCACTTAACAGCAAACTTGGAGGAACCTGAGAAAGTACAACAAACTGACACCCAAAAAAACAGGAGAAGAGAAATAACAAAGATTAAAGCAGAGATAAATGAATGGGAGAACAAAAGAACAATAGAAAGAATCAATAAAACCAAAAGCTGGTTCTTTGAGAAAATCAATAAAATTGATGGGCCACTAGCAAGACTGACAAAGAAAAAAAGAGAGAGGATACAAATAAACAGAATCAGAAATGAGAAGGGTGCATTACCACAGACCCTGAAGAAATTAAAGAAATGATAAGATGATACTATGAACAACTATATGCTAACAAACTAGATAACTTAGATGAAATGGACAAATTCCTAGAGACACACAAACAGGCTACACTGACTCAGGAAGAAACAGAAGATCTCAACAAACTAATCACAAGAAAAGAGAATCAATCAGTCATAAAAAAATCTTCCTACAGAGAAATCCCAGGGCCAGATGGCGTCATGGGAATTTTATCAAACACTCCACAAAGACACCAATCCTGATCAAACTTTTCAAAAAAATTGAGGAAAAAGGAACTCTACCTAACTCATTTTATGAAGTTAATATCATTTTAATACCAAAACTAGGTAAAAATGCTATAAGAAAGGAAAACTACAGGCCAATCTCCCTAATGAACACAGATGCAAAAATTCTCAATAAAACATTAGCAAATCAAATTCAGCATTAAAAGAATTATACACTACGACCCAGTGGGGTTTATACCAGGAATGCAAAGATGGTTCAACACATGAAAATCAATTAATGGAATATGGCACATTAACAAATCAAAAGGGAAAAATTACACAATCACCTCGATTGATGCTGAAAAAAAGCATTCAACAAAATTCAGCATCCTTTTCTGATAAAAAAAACTCCAAAAGATAAGAATCAAAGGTAACTACCTCAATATGATAAAGGGAATATATGAAAAACTGAAAGCCAGCATCATACTCAATGGAGAGAGATTGAAAGCTTTCCCCCTAAGATCAGGTACAAGACAAGGATGACCACTGTCACTACTATTATTCAACATTGTGCTAGAAGTTCTAGCTAGAGCAATCAGGCAGGATAAAGAAATAAAAAGCATCCAAATTAGAAAGGAAGAAATAAAATGCTCATTATTTGCAGATGATAAGATACTATATTTGGAAGATCCTGAGAAATCCACAACAAAGTTACTTGAGCTAATAAACAAATTCAGCAACATGGTGGGATATAAAATAAATGTGCAAAAATCAGTAACATTTACACAAACAATGACTTAGCTGATGCGTCAGTTAAGGAAAAAATTCCATTCAAAATAGCAACTAAAAGAATCGAATACTTAGGAATGAACTTAATTAGGGTGGTAAAGTTTCTTATACACAGAAAACTACTTAACATTGCTAAAAGAAATCCAGGGAGATGTAAATAGATGGAAAGACATTCCCTGCTCATGGATAGGAAGACTAAATATAGTTAAGATGTCAATTCTACCCAAATTGATCTACAGATTCAACACAGTACCAATCAAAATTCCAACAATCTACTTTGAAGATTTGGAAAAGCTAACTACCAAATTCATCTGGAAGACAAAGAAACCCCTAATAGCTAAAAGCATCCTAATAAAGAAAAACAAAGTGGGAGGATTAACACTCCCTGACTTTAAAACCTATTATAAAGCCACAGTGGTCAAAACAGCATGTACTGGCACAAAGACAGAAACACTGACTAATGGAATCGAATCCAGAGTGCAGAAATAGACCACCAAATCTATGGCCAATTAATTTTTGACAGTCCCCCAAATCCTGTGAGCTGGGACAAAATACTCTTTTCAATAATTGGGCATGGAAGAACTGGGTATCAATAGCCAAGAGAATGAAAGAGGACCCCTATCTTATACCCTACACAAAAATTAATTCAAAGTGGATCAAACACCTAAATATAAGAACTAGCACCATAAAGCTTCTAGAAGAAAATGTAGGGAAATATCTTCAGGACCTAGTAATAGGAGGTAGCATCCTAAACTTTACACCCAAAGCACAAGCAACAAAAGAAAAAACAGATAAATGGGAACTCCTCAAAATTAAATGCTTCTGCACCTCAAAAGACGTTGTCAAAAAAGGTGAAGAGGCAGCCAGCTCAATGGGAGAAAATATTTGGAAATCACATATCGGACAAAGGTTTGATTTTCTGTATATACAAAGAAATCATACAACTCAACAACAAAAGAATAAACAACCCAATTATAAAATGGGCTAAAGATATGAAAAGGCATTTTTCTAAAGAGCAAATACAGATGGCTCAAAAGCACATGAAGAGAGGCTCAATTTCACTGGCTATAAGAGAAATAAAGATCAAGACTTCAATGAGATACCCTTCACACCTATAAGAATGGCTGCTATTAAACAAATAGGAAATTATAAATCTTGAAGAGGATATGGAGAAACTGGGACACTTATGCACTGCTGGTGGAAATGTATAATGCTGCAGCCACTATGGAAGACTGTTTGGCAGTTCCTTAGGAAACTAAATATCAAGTTGCCCTATGACTCAGCAATAGCACTACTTTGTATATACCCAGAAGAGCTGAAAGCAATGACATAAGCAGACATTTGCACATCGATGCTCATAGCAGCATTATTCACAATCACCAAAAGATGGAAACAAACCAAATGTCATCAACAGACAAGTGGATCAACAAAATGTGGTACATACATATGATGGAATATTGTGCAGCAGTAAGACAAAATGACGTCCTGAAGCACATGACAACATAGATGAATCTTGAGAACATAATGCTGAGTGAATTAGCCAGACACAAAAGGATAGAAACTGTATGATTCCACTTTTATGACCAGCATAAAGGTATAATCAGAGGCTTATAATAGAGAATATAGGGGACTTAGAGATATACAGATGCTAGAGATGGGTGAACCATTAGTTGATGAGGTGAACTACAATGTAAAGCAATAGATAAGAGTGATGGTGAGCTACCTGAATTATCTTAAAGATGGAGATTTATAAAGATATAACTTTATAAAGATATGTTTATGCCTTATGGTCATTTGTAGGCCTCAAAATGCCCACATTGCCCAGCACACAGAATGCCACACAAAAATGTGGGCTGAATTTCTGCATATATATGTGTATTTTAGCAATACACATAACTTATTATACAGTGATGGGAAAGATAGACAAAAAGGGTTAACTCATACATTTAATTTATAGGTTTGATTTTACAGGTATTTTGTAGTAATATAATGTCATGATTTTTATGGCTCTTTTTTTTCTTCAGAAAGTAACAATATACATAGAAATGCTTAGAAATACTTTTTTGTTCGTTTGTTTTTGCATGGGCAGGCACTGGGAATCAAACCCAGGCAGGAACTTTGCCTGTTAAGAAATACTTTTTTAAATCTGCAAATCCTCTACTAGCAAATCATCTCTTATGTCAAACCTACCATCGTGAGTAAGATAAATGTGATCATCCTACCTCAACACTTCTCTTGTAAGTCCAGCCTTAATGGATGATGGATTTTTTTGTTTTTACTTTGGTTTAGTAATCTAATAGAATGTCTAAAGACCTATACAACTACTTACTCTGCTTACAAAGTCTCAGAAAGCACAACTTTTATCCAAAATGATGCATTAAAATCCTGTTACATTTTACAAGTTTTTTTTTAATGAGAATGCTTTTAGACATACACATTCAAACGAAACAAGGATTGAGGAAGAACTCTATATATGTGAAATTAAAAACATAAGAGAAGGAACATGTCTTGGGTTTTAGATACATACTAATAACTATCAAATTAAATATTATAATCCTAAACTTGCATTTACATCATGCTTTATGGTTTGCCAAGCACTGTCACATAGCACAGCAGACACTCTTGGTTGTCAATCCAACAGCTATCCACCACCACCACCCCCCTTTTTCCTTGCTTGTAGAATACCAGTTTGGTTCAGCAATCAGGTAGCCGTTTAATTCAGGGTAGGGCAGGCATCCTGAAGAGCAGGGGACAAATCTTAACCTCTTGTGTGTTCATGGTCATTTCATTCAGTTTTTAGTGCTGAGTCTAGGCATGGTCATGTGAAACAATTCTAAATAGTGGGCTATAAAAGGGTGTCTTCCAGCGAACTGCTAGGAAATCTTTCTCCTTCTTAAGAAAAGTATACAAAAACAGGTCATAGTCCCTTTTCTTGGCAGTGGACACTGATGTTGAGGACTTGATGCTACAAATTATGGTAGCCATCCAGGGCCAATGAAGGAAGATGCCAAATCTGAGAATGGAAGAGTAGAAAGGTGAGAAGAATCTGAATTTTTTATTTTTTTTGAGTCACTGAATTAACCATCCTGGAACCTCTTGACCTCTAATTATACTTAAAAAGTACATGTTCCTATTTTAAAACCAATTTTAGTTAAGTTTTTTTTTTTGTTACTTACAGTCAAAAGAATCCTAAATGATCCACATACTGGCTCTCACTAAATCCTCACAGCAGTGATACGAAGCAGACATTTTACAAATGAAGCAAATGAAACAGTGAAAAGTTAAGTGTCTGTGCCAAGGTCACATGCCTGTGAATTGGATAGCTGGATCTGGAACCAGGTCTGATTCCAAATTTGATATTCCCTCCAATGAAACCTGAAGACACTCTCATAAAAAAACCTAGAGCAAGGAAACATACTATCAAGTAATGCTGATCTCCTTAAGTCTAAGGCAACTTTGCCATCATGTAAAAAGAAAAGCCTCTGGGTACAAGTACTGTCATGATCCATGATTGTGACTGAATCACTTAGCATTTATCAATTATGAAACTCAGTTTCTTCATCTAGAATTTAAAACAAGAGAATTCGAGACAACTTTGAAAGTATTAAGTACCTACCGTCTGTCTACAACTATTTGGCATATGGAAGATACATGACAGAGCAGATATTGGTTTGTCCTTAAAGAATTTGCAATTCACCCAAGAATCTAAGTTATAGATAGTTGAAACAGGCTTAAGAAACACACTAAGGATTACATCATATACTAGGCATATATGATGTCAATGGTGGCATAATAGATGCTAAACATAAGCATGGCGCACAAAAGAAGAATAATCTGCTGCTTCCTATGGACCACAAGTTCAGGTATCAAATGTCACTTCATAGCAGATAAAACATCTCATTTCTCCTATATTATTAGGTTTAACCATATAAAATTGCTAATTTCAGCAATATGAGATTGGTAATCCACCATTTTTTACCATAAAAATGGTAACTGTGTGCTTCAACTTTGTTAAGCCCACAAATGCAGTAGGAAACAAGAAGCACTTGATCTATTGAAAGAATCAGAGATGTAAACTGGTGATAAAATAGTGGAATTAGTGCTCAGATATAGGTGGGATAAAAGTACTTGAAGGAGACACAACTCAAACTGTGGGCCAAGAATGTTATATAATGGAGGAGATACCTCAACTGAGTTTTCAGTGGGAATTAATTTTGATATTACTGATTTCTTGATAATGTGTATTTCTAAAATGAATATTCAGAATCCTCCCAATTTTTACCTACTATGTATGTCTGGAGAGCCAGCAATTTTACATTAATTCACTTAAAAGTTATATTGAACAGCTACATGGAAGATACTGCAATGCATGCTCATCCATCAAGTAAGAATTACAATCACTACTTATATTAAGGAAGAAACAGAGGCCCAGCTACCCAAGAACATGTATCCATTTAGTAGCAGAGGCTGGAAAAAGTTATGGTGGGAAATAAGAGGAAGAAAACAAAAGAATGATCTCCATACAATCAATGACCTAAATGCCCTTTATTAAAAAAAAAATCAACCATCAAAGGAAATAAACGATTCTACTTTGAGACAATCTATTCTGGTTACTGAGCATGCTCAACAAGACTACCAGAATTGCCCTGACGACCACCCAAATGGGGCTAATAAGACTTGCAGTTCCAGCAAACTTCAATCAAGCCAGGAGTCAAATTAGCCAGATGGGAGTTTGAAGATGCCTAAGCCCTTTGAAATCCAACTTAAAAAGACCATCTGAAACTCTTAAAGCTCCATAAAGTGCTATACTCATAAATGATAACCATTTCAACAACTCCTTCCAGGAGTTATCAAGGGAAGACAGAGCTGAAAAAGACTTTGGGGATCCTGTGCTAGCTATTCACCAAAAATCCATTTCATTATCTTTGGAAACCCAATTTAATTGCATTTCCTGGCCTCCCTTGCAATTAGTGACCATGTTACTGAGATCTAGCCAAGAATGTGAGCAAAAGTGATTTGTGCTATTTCTGAGCCAAGACCTTTAAGAAGCAGGTTTTCTCACTATGTGCTCCCCTTACCCATCAGGTAGGCTAGATACTGACGACAACAGGGCTGACGGAGACAGCAGAGCCACAAAATCCCTACCGCTTGTGAAGAGTTGCCCACAGACTGGGAATGCTTGCTTTAGGTTGTGAAATGAACAAGAAGTAAACCTGTATTGTGATTGAGCCATTACATACTTTTTGGATCTATTTGTTATAGCACCTAATCCAATCCCATAGATATGACAATTTAAAAAAAGGTATGTATGCTGCCACTTTTGTAGAAAATAGGTTTATCAAGCAGATGACTCAGACTAAGTCTCAAAGGAAATTCAAAGTATATCATTGGACTCAGACCAAAGTATCTCGTCTGACTCAGTGGCTGTCCCCTGCTATACCTGTCTATCAATCCCATTCTCTCCCCAGTCCAGGAGTATTACCACAAATCATTTTTGGAAGTAAGATGTAAATAATGGATAAATGAGTGACTCAAGGGATAGAAAAATATTTAACAAAACAATGAACATCAGAGTTACACAGGATATCAAAATATTGAGCAAAATGGGAGGTGGACATGGAAAAATTTTTAGAGTGGGTCCTTGGCATAATATGTACTACTCCTTGATACTGGTTTTTATTGCCTGCATGAAAAGTTCTTAATGCAAACAAAATTTATGGCAATAAGTAGCCAAAGGACTATCAATAAGATGAACATTTATTTAAAAGAAAAATGCTAAGCCATTAAAAGTATATGCAACGATATTGAATTATTCGAGCCTCTTTGACTTCCAGGAATTACCAGATGTGACTTACATATCAGCACATTTGGTCATTTACACTTTACACTTTGTAAAGGGGAGAAGCAAGAAGACTGCATTGGAATCAGACTCAAAGAATCATATTTTTTAATTGGGTGAGACACATTAGAAGTCGGAACTATAGAATATGGGGCTAGAAGAGACTTTGGAATACTTCCTATCAATTTCCTAATTTTATAGAGAAGAAAACTTAAACACAAAGAAGTTAAATGATTTTTGCAAAGAAACACAGCTCTTTGGTGAGGAGAACGTAGAGTAACTCCATGTTTCCTGAATTCCAGATCTGTGTTCTTTGGCTCTCATAATACAAAAGAAAATTATTTTCCTTAACCTCAAAAAAATAATTAAACATATAGTTTAATAAACTAAATTATACTACGGGTGAAAAAGAGACTTAGAATTATTACCATCTTAAGTTTTTCAGGATAAATTTTATAAAACTAATTTCACTGAGCTTAAAAATTATTAGAGGCATTTTAAAACAACACCTTTATTTCTTCCACTATCATCCGCCATGGTTGTTATAAAAATGTAGGTCTCAAGTAATGAGGGATATACTTTCTTATTTAAAAAATCTAGCAGATTATTTGTAATCATCATAATGACTATACACTTTCAATTATAGAGAGAAAAAAATCAAATCCCTTTAATTTTACCTTTCTTAACATTGAAGGATATTTCTTCCAGATTTCACCAGCTGATGCAATTCAGATGAAAAAAAGATCCTTTCTTTATTACTTAAAGGGAGCTGTAAATCAAATGTAGATCTCAGGGGGGTGGGGACAAAGGGGAGAAGGAAGGAGAACTCATTTGCTTATTAGGTTTTCACAAAAAATTAAGAATAACAAGCTCATCTAAGTCTGCCCATAACTGAAGCCTTGTATCAGTTGCTACTGAAACGTTAAAGGCTTTTCTTACAGACAAATTGCAATCAACCTAACTTTCTGTTGTCTTGCGTCCATACGTGCTGCTCCATGTGATGAGATGTTATTAATAAAGGAAGAGATGGCTACAAATTAAAGCAAGCCCTGCTTAATCACATTAATCCAGAGCAAGTCAAAGGCTTCAATTTTCTAAATAATTTTGGGCTTAATGCTTCAGAGATGGGCAGACTGCTCCATTGAGGCAGCAGCTGGTCCAATTTAAGCTGCATTGTGAGGCAGGAATTGTCAGGTCCTTACAGAAACAAGGAAGCCTGACAGTTTTCAGGATGCAACCAAAACTGCTGAGACAAAGGAAATTGCAAGAAATTGAAAGGGCCCCCAAACAATTACTAGGCGGCCCACTGTTGGGTGAATTATATATGATTAACCAACTCTCAGTGTCTGGATGGGGTGGCATGCACTTACTGCTGCTGTGCCCCCGACCACTGAGCCCCCAACAGCTGCTGCAGGAAACAAGTCACAGAGCCACACTTTGGGCTATCAATCAGCAAAAGGCTTGTCTATAAAAAACAGAGTAACCACCACCATGGAGGTGACCTTAAACATTTTCCCTGTCTCTCCATAGAGACAGAAGTTACACTGACCTCCAGGTAGCTCTGTGCCCAGAGAAGAGAAAGGCCTCGGTAAAGCACCAATAAGTAAACACCGCTGGAGCATTTGAGGTTTAAATTTTGAGCATCAGAACAGGTTTTTAGCAGTGGGATTTTTATTTTCAAGAGCAATAATCGCAATGATTTCTATGCATAAAACTAAAAAGTAGGTCAAAAAAGAAACAAGTACTGGGCTGTGAATCAAGAGACCTGATTTCTAACCGCAGATGTGCAATTCCTTTGCTGTGTAATGCTGGCCAATTCCCTTTATTTTCCAGGCCTTGGCTTCTTCCGGAGTCGAACCAAGTTTCCAGCTTTATATTATGTGGCTTGTAAATTTGGAGTTGACTAACTCCAAATTTCCCATAATACCTCCCTACACTTACATATTTCCTAACACATTGGGACTTGAGATTGCATGGAGTGGTTACGAGCACGGACTCGGGAGTCAAAAATGACTGAGTGTGAATACTAGCTCCACCACTCACGACTCACTATTACTCTTATCATTACCACTTATTTCAACACGGAACAATGAAGACGCCCTGCAGAGGAAATGCTTTTCTTGATTTCATTTTTGTATTAGAACTCCAATTCTTTAAAATTCCCATCTGTCAGAAAAGGAAACACATCCATTTTCAAGCAGTAAAACCATACCATTAGCCCTCTCAGACAAAGCTTTAAGTAAGGAAACAAGGCATATGAGATATAAAGGACCTACATACTAGTCCCAACTATTCTGCTTAGAGGATTTGTTACATTTCTGAAACTTCAGTCTTGATGGTGTAGAATTACCTTAGAGTCACTTGTTTTATTATATAATATGCTGTGATTTCTCATTTTAATGCTTTCGTTGTATGTGGTTTTATTCAGTCTCTGCCAATATTACTCCTGTCTTTTTCAATTATCATGAGTCTTTTCTAAAGGACACCTGGAATAAATAAAAAATTCTATAAATACTTATTTCGTTAATATTGTAGATTATACCATACACAATCTCCTTATATATTTTATATGTCATCCATTAATATAAGTATAAATATAAATATCCTATAAGACATTCTAGAACATAAATATAAATATATTCTATTATTTAAAATGAATAAAAATAAAGTATTTGTGTGTACGTATCGTCCATTAATTCCAATATTAATATAACTGCTAAACACTGGTTCAAATAATATGACCTTTGTGTAAAATAGCTTCATTAATGTCAAAGCAACTCAAAAGAAGGATGAGTGGGTGGGTGGATGGATGGATGAATGGATAGATGGACTATACATGGATAGGCAGATATACCTCATTTTACCTAACAGAGGTGTGCCTGAGAACTCCATAATTACTTCAAATTGAAATGGACTTTGGAGATTATTCAGTTCAACCTCCTACCCAGGAATCATCCTACCCTCTGCTTCATCATTCTAAGTGTCAGGATAATTGCTACATTTACAGACAAACATCCACATTCCTTCCATTATGCCAAAATCTGCCTTCCTATAACTTTCACTGCTCTTACCCTCTTTGAGCAATAATGCATAATAATGATTTCCGTCTTTACGTGGCAGTTCTTTAGGTATGTGGAAGCCACTAATATACTCCCTGTCTCTTACCGCCCCTGCCCAAGTCTTTGAGTTAGCATTTTTGGAGTGTATCTATAATATTAAGACTTGAATTAAATAGGAAAGCCAGTTATTAATTTGCTGTCTCTCGATTTCATATCCACCCTCTTTCTCTGCTCTGTGATAATGGAAGTGGGCTTTGTAACTATTTCTCCTTTGCTAGATGGCATGATGTTAAGCCTCGTCTGTAGAGGGCACTGGAGGGACACTAGAAGAGGTAGGGGTTTTGCCTTCCAGCTGCCAGTGTACTTTCCTCACCAGGCTCCTGCAGGGTACAGCTTTCTCTCACACTAGGTGCTGCAGGGAACCATCTTCTCCAGACCTCCTGTAAAGTACGGTTTGCTCTCACCAGGCTCATGCAGACACATTTTCTCTAGCAGTCAGGAATGCACATAGTTTCTCCCGCAGCTCAACTCCTAGAAAAAGCAGTTTCTCCAGTTTCTGCTTCCTGCAATCATCGCAACCATCATCTCTTCTAGCAGTTTTGCATGGAGGCACTGTCCTATGAATGGCTTTTCCTGACACCCTCTCAGGCAACTTTATAATAAGTTGTGAGGCATGACACCTCCTTGTGGACGGAGTCTTTCTAGTACTCTAGAGGAATGAATAACACAAGTCCCACCAGTGAGCCACTCCTAAAACTTCTCTGCCACCCAGTAAGCCATGGCCATACCCCTCCAGTGAGGTCTGGACCCTAGCCCTGGGCGAGTGAGTGTGGTTCTCGGGTACTCTGTCCCAGTCCCTGGGTAAGGGTGTTCCTTTATTGTTACATTGTGCCTGTATTCTTTAGTGTTCACTTTAACTCTTAATAGCTGATTTCCTATTTCTCCAATCCCCTATTAATAACTTTTCATATTAAACTTTCCCTGTTCAAATCACTATGTGGTTTCTGTCTCCTGATTGGACCCTGACTGATACAATAGGATTATAAGAGCAATTTATACTGTCAGTCAAACTTCAGCAGTGGAAACAATTCAATAGAGACATTCAGTTGAAGATGATGGAATGCATTAGTTTTTTCTTTTCTCTCCCAAGACCCAGTTAGATGAGAAATAAAGAATTTGTTTTCAAAAGTAAACCTGCTAAGACAAAGAAAATGAGATCAAGAATGATAACAGAAAAGAGATTTCAAACTCTCTGGAAGAGAGAAAACAAGAAGAGAGGTGGTAAAGAGGAGCAAGCAGAGACGTCTCCACAGAGTCCTGAAGAGATTAAAGACTCCAATACAATGATTATGGTGGGGGCAGGGAGTAAGATACAGAGCTGAAAATGAATGCTGCATAAAAAAGCTGGTCTCACTCCTACCCATTCCTACTCATTGAGCTTCTACAGTCAGGCACCTACCACTCAGAAAGGAAATCATTTGTGTGTTGTCTATAGGAATACAGTAACCTCAGAAAATAGTCCTTCACCTTTTAGCACATCAGAGACTGAAGATTGGTGGGTCCACCAGTATAATTCAGCTCCCTTGAGATGATTCTAAAGAGGGTAACCAGAAAATAACCCTAAAATATTCAGAAAGCTTCCAAGCACCATTTTGGTATCTCGTACTTCAATATGAACTGCCAGTCAAGGTCCATAAAACATATGAAACAAGCTTCCAACTCAAAAGACAGAAATAAGATGAATAAACAGAAAATAAAGGAACAGATTAAATTGGGATAAAACTAACAGAAGAGAATTTTTTAAGCTTTAGTATCTTCAGTTATTTGAGAACCAGTGATTAAAGAAACAGCTCTTAAATAATAAAAATATAACTTCTAACATTAAAAAAAAATAATAGAAGGGGTGGAAGATAAAAGTTAAAGACATTTCCTAGGAAGTAAAACAAAAAGACAAAGAGGTTTAATAAAATATAAGAAGATACAACAGCAAAGTAATAAGAGCTCTGGAAAGAGAGAACAGAGAATATGTTAAAGTGTTTCTGTTACAGTGTTAATAAAGTCTTAAAGAATACATGAAAATTTTCCATGGTTTAAAAGCATAAATCTCCAGACTGAATGAGTCTACCAAGTGCTCTAAAAAAATGACTTTTGAAACCCAGTACCAAGATATATCATACCAAACCTTCAAATATCAAGCATAAAAGGATTATCCTATATGCTTCAAGATAAAAGACAGAACATCTACAAATTAATGAGAAACAGAACAGCAAAACAGAATGCTAGAATAAAATTAAATACCTTCAAAATTCTAAGTGAAAATGATGTGTGACCTATAATTCAGTTCTTAATCACACTATAAATACAAAATAAAGACATTTTCAGACTTGTAAGTTCCAGGAAATTTACCTCCTAAGAGCTCTATATTTGAAGTCGGTACTTTAGCAACATAAGACTTCCTAATAAAAAGACAAGAACATAAATGGTATCCAAGAAATGGTAAATCCAGGCCAAAAGAGCCATGCAGGGAACTCACAGGAGAGCTACTGTGCAGCATGTCCAAAGCGCAGCTGGCCCAGATAGGAGCAGGTGGACTGAGACTCCAAGAGAAATTTCCCAGAAAAAGAAAGGAGAACAATTAATGATAAACCAGAGAGGCAGAGTTTGATTACTTCAGGTAGAAGATGAGATGGGGAGTATTTGATTAGATGTAGATCATTATCAAAGTCTTAGCTTTTGTTCTGGGTGGCAAGTTCTTGGATTATTATTACATTATAAAAATAAACCTACATACATACATACATAAAAGGCAGGTCATACCTGCTGTGTGTCATTAACCAAGAATTATGCTTAATCTAATTCTGTGCACCTGAAGTCCAATACTTACATTTGTTTATATGCTGAAGCAAGCTAAAAATTGTATTTCCCAGACTCCCTTGCAGCTAGAATTCTCAAGTGAGGAAGTTCCATCAAAAGATCAGCTACACAAGACTTGAATTCAGAAGTAAATTAAGTGGAGAAAGAGGCAACACCCAAAGTATCTTTCTGTTGTTGTGGTGGTGGTGGATCACAGAGAACATGGGATGAAATGACTCTGAATGTTTTGATCTCATGGTGACTTCCTTATCCCTGGATTGCAACTAAGGTAGTATGATCCGGGAGCCAAAAGTTGGATTTAGCAGCTTCCCATCTGTGGATGAGGTAGCTTAGTTACCCTAGTAGGCGCATGCTACCATGGTAATATATTTGAGAGACATTCATGGGAACTGGTCTAGACCTGACTCTTGCAGACCAACCATTCTAAGTCCCCAATTCTCTTTATCAGGTTCTGCTTAAAGTAGTTTGAATCACTGGTGTAAAGTTATCTACAACTGTACCTTAACATACAGTATCTTATCTACACCAGTTGAGAACACGTTTCTGTAGTCATAATAATATAAAGATTATTTATTGACTTATTGAAAAACTGTGATGTAGTTATTTTGGAAAAATGAAGGGAGACCAGATGGTGAGGGGATATGGAGGTGGTATAAGAAAAGTAAGTCGCCTTGAGTACGACATGAGATTTTGTTGGTTTGTACAGAGTGATGACCCAATAAATCCCAGAGTGATTTGAACAGTGAATAAAAAAGTATTTGCAAAGTCCCCTTTGGGGAATGGTGAGAAAGGGGCAAAATTCAACTTCCCCAAGTTGAATTCTTGACATTCTCACAAGCAGTGTGGACAACCAAAGCTATAATAGGCTGAGCCCCCATGCTTGGGGGGTGTTCATATGAAACTTAACCCCACAAAGGATAGGTCAAGCCTACTTAAATTTAGGCCTAAGAGTCACCCCCAAGAGAATCTCTTTTGTAGCTCAGATGTGGCCTTTCTCTCCAGCCAACACAACAAGCAAACTCACTACCCTCCCCCTGTCTACGTGGGACATGACTCCCAGGGGTGTGGACCTTCCTGGCAACGTGGGACAGAAAGCCTAGAATGAGCTGAGCCTCAGCATCAAGGGATTGAGAAAAACCCTAGAATGAGCTGAGACTCAGCATCAAGGGATTGAGAAAACTTTCTCAACCAAAAGGGGGAAGAGTGAAATGAGACAAAATAAAGTGTCAATGGCTGAGAGATTCCGAACAGAGTCGAGAGGTTATCCTGGAGGTTATTCTTACGCATTAAATAGATATCACCTTGTTAGTCAAGATGTAATGGAGAGGCTGGAGGGAACTGCCTGAAAATGTAGAGCTGTGTTCCAGTAGCCATGTTTCTTGAAGATGATGGTATAATGATATAGTTTTCACAATGTGACCGTGTGATTGTGAAAACCTTGTGTCTGATGCTCCTTTTATCTACCTTATCAACAGACTAATAAAACATATGGAATAAAAATAAATAATAGGGGGAACAAATGTTAAAATAAATTCAGATTGAAATGCTACTGATCAATGAAGGGGAGGGGTAAGGGGTATGGTATGTATGAATTTTTTTCTGTTTTCTTTTTATTTCTTTTTCTGAATAGATGCAAATGTTCCAAGAAATGATGATGATGAATATACAACTATGTGGTGATATTGTGAATTACTGATTATATATGTAGAACAAAATGATCAAAAGTTAAGAATGTTTGTGTTTGCTTGGTGTTTTTTGGTATTTAAAAAAAAATAAAAATTAATAAAAAGAAAAGAAGAAAGGTAAATTCTCATCTGTCATTGATAATCATAATCATTGTTAAAAATATCATTCTAGGTCAAAACTACATGACTCTTACTATATACTAAGCACTTTATTTATTATAGCCCATTTAATCATTTCAAGACTCTTATGAGATATAATATTAATTTTGTCATTTTACAAAAGATGGAATTGAAGCACAGCAAAGTCAAATAACTTGTCCAAAGTTTTACAACTACTGAGGGGTAGAAGTTATTAATGTCTAAAATGGGTGAGTTAAGAAACAGCAATATAAATGTATTATTTCAAGATATGGTGGAAAGAAACAGCTAAAGTACAGACTTCAGAAAAGCAGGATTTAAGGTAGAATATAACAAAGTGGAGAAGTACTGTTTTTTATTTTAAATGTGATTGATTTTAACCATGTACATATAAAACTTTGTAAAATAATTTTTAATTCCACTACTTTTTAGACTAAAACAAATTCAAATAAACTATATTTTGAGTGATAACTTGATCATACTTATATTTCAAATCTATGTGAATTGTTTTTATTTTAAGAATTAACTAGTTTGCTTTCATTGGGTCTACTTATTTAGCTGTTTTTTTTTAAAATAAATTATCCTTTATATTTTATCAATCCTGAAACCTACCAGAGTCATTTAAATTTAAAACATTAAAACCTGGTATTTTCTGACTCATGGAGTTTCTCCTAAATCTATTGCAGATGCAATCATTCATCCATTCATTCATTCACTCAATAGACATTAATTGCTACTTGTTCTATGCCAAGCCCCAGTCTACTGCCTAGTGAATGAAAGATGAATAAGACATGATCTCTGCATTATGGGGTTTACAGTCAAGAAATAGATAGAGGAAACAAGCTTTTATAAGGTTTTGGAGGTATGAAAGGACCAATGGCTTTGGCTGGAGGGCTGAAGAGACTGAGGAAAGCAAAGAGCTAAACTGAGGATTTAGAAAAAGAATAATCATGGAAATTAAATAAATCATTTAATAGAATTCCATGGAAAACCATGTTATAAAAGAAACAATCCTATTTGTAATGCAAATAGACTGCCTGTTAAATCTGAATTTTTAAATGGAGATAAAGCCATTTTAATTGAATTTATGGACAGGTGTTTTGCATGTAAAATGTACAGCAATCTATTCCTAAAATTATATGCTTATTTACTTATAATTCTGCATAATTCCTACAAAGATGTTTATAAAGGATTTGTATTATAAAAGTTTTCAAACATACACAAAAGTAAAAATGGTAAAATAAAATGCCACTTACCCACCCATCTTCCAAATTCAACAATTTTAACATTTTAACATGCTTACTTCATCAATCCCTTTTTCTTTCTTTCTTCCTTTTTCCTTTCTTTGGTAGTATTTTAAAGCAAATCCTTCACATACTTTCATTTCTAAATACTTTCACATATAATTGCCAAAGGAACAATAACTGCAATATCATTATCTCACTCAGCAAAATTAACAGTTATTCTTCAACATCATCTAATTCCTAGCCCATACTCAAATTTCTATGATTATTGCAACAACAAAAAAATTTTTTAGAGGTCATCTTTTCCGAATCAATTTCTAATCCACAGTCCACACAATGGAACTGTTATATTCCTTAAGTGTTAATGTTATCTAAAATCCCCCTTTTTCCCTCCAAACCCTTTCTATGTTTAAGAAACCAGGTCAGTTTGCTGAATATCTTACATTCTAGATTTGCCCCACTAGATTTGTTTTCTCATTGTATGCATAATGTAAGGAATTTATCCCCTTTATTTCCTGTAAATTGGATGTTGGATCTAGTGTTTTGATTTTATTTAGGTTCAGCTATTTCAGCAAGAATTCTTCATAACTGATTCTGTGAAATTCATCTTGTAAAAAACCAGGAGACATATACTGTGTGGCTGTTCTACTTTTAGCAATACTAAGATTATCAGGAGTTCGGGTGGGGACAGCCATTTAACCTGCCATTAGAAAGTCATCTAGTAATGTTTATCCTAATGGAGTTGGTAAGATGAATGTTGCAGAAAGAAACTATTTCATTAGGGGACACAAAATGATGATTTTCCTAGTATTACAATTCCCTCTACATTAGTGGCTAGAATACTTCTAAAGAAATGAATTTTGATCAAAACTGAGAGGTCTAAAATCCTACAAAATAGGAATAAAATTCAAATGACATACAAAAAAATGCACATATTTAAAGCGTACAACGTCTTAAGTTTTAACAAAAATATATACCCTATATTCTAAACAATGAACATATTTATTGCTCTCCAAAGTTTCCTCATTTACCCTTGAATTCCTCCCTCCCAGCCCTCACTGTCCCTACTGTCCCCAATCTACCCTATTTCTGTCAGCATAAATTATTTTTCACTTTTTAGAGTTTCATACAAATTGAATCTATAGTACACATTCTGTTTTGTTTGGCCTTCTTCATTCAGCATAATTGTTTTGAGATTCATCTTTGGTGTTGTGTGTATCAATAGTTCACTTCTTTTCATTATTGAACAGTATCCCATAGAATAAATATACCACAATTTGTTTACCCATTCACAGGCTGATGGACATTTGGGTTGTTTCCAAATTGGGGTTATTATAAATAGAAGATGCTAAAAAATTCCCTTTAGGTTTTTTTGCATGAATATAAGTTTTCAATTCTCTTGAATAAATACCTAGTAATGGGAATACTGGATCATATGATGAATTTTTATTAAACTTTATAGGAAATTTCCAAATGGTTTTCCAAGGTGGCTGTACCACTTTGGATTCCCATCAGCAATGTATACAAGTTCCAGCTGCCCTACATCCTTAGCAGCACTTGGTATGGTCAATATTTTTTAATTTTGCTATTATAATAAGCATGTGGTAGTATCTCAACTTGGTGGTTTTAATTTGCATCTTCCTGCTGACTAATGATGTTGGGCATCTTTTACCCTGTTCTTATTTGCCATCTGTATATCATACTTGGTGACGTATCCAGTCATATCTTTTGCCCACATTTTTATTGAGCTGTTTGTTTCCTTATTATTGAGTTTCGAAAGTTCTTCATATAAAAATTTAATTCTTTTATGGAATATTAAAAAGAGAGGGCATATAAATGAGCTTAAAGTTATTTACAACCAGAATAAAAATGTATACCAAGAAACTTGGGATTTGAAATAAAATAAAACCCGCTTCCAGGGATGAAAGGAGATTTCTGCCACCTCAATGCTTCTGTGGTAGTAAAAGCCTAGCGGTGGGCAAAGATATCCAGCTGTTTATTTTGCTTGGATGCCCATCTTCTGCTACACAGATTCCCACGCTGCAACACCTTTAGTCTAGTTTACATTTCTCTTCTTTTAAAGAAAAAACAGCATAGATCTTAGATTTAAACCTTTCCTAAATTCTTCATAGGGCTATCTATGAATAAGCTAGTGATATACATTTTGTTAATATCCCATGTAAGAAACTATAAACTCAGAGAGTCTCAGATATGCCCACCCACAAGGTGCTTCCTTCTCTTTTAGCATCCCACACCAATATTTGGAGCTAAAGCTGGCCTGACATTTTTTTGGTGACCCTATGCAGGCTCCTGGCAACCATCCCCATCCTCCTCCAGCAGTCACTACTAGAATCTTGTGTGTGACTGGCATCAAGCTGCCAGTCTTTAATTTGCAAACTTCTTTGTCTTTTTTATAATGAAACTTGCATTAAAATTTCTATTACATGAATAAAGCAACTACCAGACTATTTTGATGTGTTTTCTTCAAAAGAAGACACACATACAATTTTATGAAAGTTGAGTATGAATTGGTCCTCTACCGAAGTATATTGTGGTGCCTCTTGCATAGAATTTTGTAGCTCAATGCATAATGACCTTGAATCAAAAAGAGCTATTGATAGGCAGACAGAACTTTGTTTTATTACTTGTAAAACCTTCAGAGATAAATATATAATAAAACAAAATTTTCTGATAAAATTTCATTAAGGAGAGATCAAATCCCTAATGTAAAGCTTGAATAAGTTTTATGTTTCATACAAGAGTACATTAATTCTATGGAAACTAAAAATTTTTTTCTCCTTTACTGTTTAAACAATACTGTACACCTGCTTTTTCTTATCTGACACTCATGAAACTTTTAAAGAAAAGACTTAAAGATCATAGAATCAAACCTTTTAGAAATTCTTCATAGGTTCATATATGAACCAGCTAATAATATATATTATATCATTACTCCATATAAATAATCACAAAATTAGAGAGTCTCAGATACACCCACTCACATGATGCTTGATTCCCTGGCTGAGAGGATAAATTTTCTGTGATCACATAGCAATCCAGCGATAGCAAAATGAATTTCTGCCTCCAAATCCCATGCTTTTTCCACCATGACACACTGCCTCCCTATAGGTAATACTTCACTGCTACTCATACAACTCTATAGGTGATGTGTCTAGGTAAAGAATTAATAGTGTGTTCCAACCTTACAAAAGTGAGCCAGTAATTAATGTTAACTTTTTCTTTATAAATAGGTATAGGTCATGACATATTTCGGATTCTGCTATAATTTCTGTTTCTTTAAGAAAATAAATTCCTTTAAGCCTTTATTTTCTCACTGAAGAACAGTTGACAAAGGGATAGCTTACAATGAAACCATTTAAATGATTCAGAAAACCCAGAATGGCTCACTCTGTGGTATCATTTCTCTGAACACAATTGTTTGAGCACAATTGTTTGGATGAATTCTACTCTTTCCCATTATCTGAACACAACAAGTGGCAGCAAATTGCATCTTGTGGTAACAATGCATCTACATTGGCTAGTACTCTATTTCCAACTGCCAATAAAGGCGTTGGAGAAGCATTCAAACCTGGAGACAAACGATTGTGCAAGGAGACACAGAGAGCACCTGCAAATGGGTTTGTGGGGTACGCTTTATCTATTTGTAGTGATTGTGTTCAAATCTGCATCTTTTCCAGAAAACTAAAAGTAAAGGTCCTACAAGGTAGAAAAAGGTTACAACTATAAAGTTGTGTTATAATGGCAAGAAGTTAATTGTACCTGAATTCCAGGGGGATAACATGAAATAATTTTCTTCAGTTGGGTAGCTCAGATAGGTATATGGTGATCCATTAAATGGCTTAATGTGGCCTACTGAGAAAATCAGCCCATAGTCTTGCTCAGGAGAAATAATTGGGTTACAGAGCCACATTAAAATCCCATGACGGTAGAAGAATTCAGGGCTTTAGAATATTTAAAACCAAGGTTATTATTTTGTATTCTTTATAGAACAGAAGTTCTTTGAGCAAATAATCCTTGAGCAGCAATTTACTTATAGAGTTTTTCCTATAAGGCAGGCACTGTTCTAGATGATGGGTATAGAGGAGTGGATACGACAGTTAGGAGGCAGGTATTAAATAATTACACAAATAATTATTAATAAGTGTCAAAGAAAGAGAAAGATAGTGCTGTGAGAATGCACAACGGGGATGGGGGTTAACCCAGTCTAGAGAGTACAGGGGGGTTGCCATGAAAAACTAAGACTTACAGACAAGGACTGACTAGATAAAGGAATAAAATCCCTCCATATCTTTTCTATTCTTTTTAGGAATCACTTTTTTCCCACAACATACCTTCCACCCAAATGTCTTAAGTGCCAATAAAAGCTATTTTACTAGATGAGTGAGAAATGGATAAGATATAGGTGCTCCCATTTTGTTTGAAAATGAATAAATAAATTGCTTGCTATCTAGTCAGAACAGTGTGCTGCAATCATCCTATACATGTCCACTTTCTCTATTAGGAATCCTTTACCACTGCCCATCTTCACATTTATTCATTTATCTGTTTATTCACCAAACATTTAGTAAATGGCACTTAGGCTATAAACATGAATTGAAGGTCTTGGCCCTGAAGAAGCTCCAACTCTTAAGTCAGTGAGAAAATCCCTGTGATGTAGTAAGTTCAATGAGGGAAATATGCAATAATGGAGCACACAGGGCAGCTAAACCAGCCTCAGGGTCCAGAGATAGAGATAGGGAAGACTCCATGCAGGAAGGGAGGCAAATTCATGCAGAGCCTCCCAAACCTACCTGTGGCAAGTAATTTTTGCTGTATGAAAAAATGAAGAATGCACTGCTGTCATGCCATTATTAGTAATACCATACATGCGTTGCGCATGCTCATAGCGTGCCTGTGACTACGCAAAAAAAAAAAAATGCTCTTCTTGTTTGGCAGATACAGAAGTGGGTGTTGGGAGAGGCTAAATGAGCTCTCCCTGACGCACTACCAGGTATAAGGGACAGTTAGGACACAAATACTCGGAACTGCTGACCCCTATTCCAGGGTGCCTTTCTCTATATCTCTACTGCTTTTCAGAAGGCAAGCACACCTCTGGGGCCAGGCGCACAGGGGAAGTCCTAGTTCTAGGGTGAAATACCCAGGGATGAATTCACTAGTGCCAATCCAGGAAAACTGTGGCCTAGAGCCTGACGTATATTATAGTCAGTGGGATGGTGCTAAGAAATACTAATAATTACAAGCGCAAGTACAGACAAACTCCAGAAATCCCTACACTATCCTATGCAGTCTCTCTAAAATCAGCTCCCTCCCTGTCCATGAGCTCCCTCCCAAGTCCCAAGCCACCCTACTTCCTCCCCCACCCTCCCACCCCCCAACACTGTGTCTTCACAATAAGAATCCAAACTTCTCTTTTAGCTGTCCTTATGAATGGCAGACAAAGTGCTCTACAATGTTTGGGATATCTTGTGTAGCCATCCAGAGGCATAATTACATGATTAAGCACTACATACTCTCCAGCAAATCTAAAGTACCATAATTACCTCAACCAGGAGGGGCTGGGGGGTAAACAATGGGCAATCACTGCTGCTGATGAGGTTTCAAACTTGAGCCCAAGACTATATTGGTCCCCATTAAAGAGGGAAGAGGCATACTTCTTACTCCAACTATGTTCATATCAAGAATATAAAAAACTATAATCAAGAATATAATCAAGAATATAAGAAAACACTGATTGCCCTTAATGACCTTATTATTCGTTCATTAAATGTAGTCTGAACACTGGGCAACACATTTTGGTGTATGTGTGTTTTTTGTTTTTTTGTTTTTTTTTTTTTTGAGTGCCATACATACAAAATGTATGGTTGACCTTTATATTTACATATGATTGTATTGGTCAAAGGTTCCTATACTCATCTGTGGATGTGATGAGACCACACGCCTTTTGCTAAATTGCACACATGTGAAAAGACTCTGAGGTTCTTGCACCACTCAAAATGGATCAGAGACTTAATAAAACTATAAAATGTCCAGAAAGAAAATGTGTTCTTGGGGAAAGCCAAGATTTCTTATATATGACATCAAAAGTACTATCTATAAAAGAACAAAAACGGATTTGACTTTATCAAAGTTTAAAAATTAAAAACTTCTCTTTGAAAGACAGTTAAGAGAATGTATAGATAGATCAGACTCAGAGAAAAGATCTACAAATTATATATCTATTAAAGGACTTGTATCCCAAATATATAAAGAACTGTCCAAACTCTATAATAAGAAACAAGCAACCTAATTTTCTTAAATGTACAAACGATTTGAACAGACATCATCAAAGAAGCTATACAGATGGCAAATAAACACATGAAAAAAACACTCAATATCATTAGTCATTAGAGAAATGCAAATAAAGTCACAGTGAAATATCAATACACATATATTAGAATGACTAAAGTTAAAATGACTGCCCAAACCAGGTGTTACTGAGGATGTGGGGAACTGAAACTCTCATACACTGCTGATGATACCACTGCTTTAGAAAACAGGTTGGCAGTTTCTCAAAAAGGTGAATGTGGATGGGGGGGGGGGCCAAGATGGCAGCTTAGAAAGGTGTGGGATTTAGTTCGTCCTCCAGAGCAGCTAATAAATAGCCAAGAACAGTACAGAACAACTGCTGGGGCCACTTCCTACCCCAGACACACAGCGTACCCCAGTCTGGACCAGCTGGACTGGCTGCAAGCCCCCAAAGAACTGCGAGTTCCCCACACTGCAGCAGCTGGTGCCCCTTTCCCACAGGCTGCTTCCAGAGGGGAAAGGAAAGGGACTTTAACAGCAGCAGGGGCTGAGGGCAACCCAACTCCAATTGTGGAATTAGTTAACAAATTCTGACTACTAAAAATATGCCCCCAGCTCAGCTGAACGTCAAGTAAAAGCAGAGGTTGCTGATTTTTTGCCCTGGCACAGAGGGGGAAGGGCTGACGGAAAAAGAAAAAAAACATATTTTTTTTTGGATTTGAAAAGGTCTGGGCCCTGAAGGAAAGGAGAGGGTGCACAGGATCAGGAGATACACAGAACACATAACAACTGAAGCTCTTGATTGGCAAACCAGAGGAAGAGTGGTACAGATCTGAAAAGGATTTTTCTCTTTCACTTTGGTGGCTGTGTTTCTGTGGCTTGACTGCTCTTTGGATACAGCTGCAAGGCTTCTCTGGCTGTACTGCCCCAGGCACAGGCAGAATTAAGCTTGTTTCAGTGTTTGTCTGGAGCCTGTGCCTTCCCTATGAGAGGGGTGGGGCCCAGCTCAGGTGAAATCCCTCCCTTAAGGAGGTCAGACCCCAGGGTCTGGAAAAGGGAAGCGATTGAACCCATACTACAACCTCTCCTCTGTCTTCACCACACCCGCAGCAGGGAGAGTCTGCTGAAGTTAAAGGTACTGCATCACCTTATGCTGATGGGACCTGCAGGCAGACAAGCACCACATACTGGGTAGGATAGGAAAAATGGAGAGCCCAGAGGCTTCATAGGAAAGCCTCAATCTGCTGGGACTCACCCTCAGGGAAAACTGATGCAGGTGACTCTTTCCTCCTGACAGGAGGCTAGTTTGGTCTGGGAAAATCTGGCTGGGGTCTATGACACCTAAGTAGACCCTCCTAAGAGGGGATAAAAAGGCACCATACAGGCAGGGAAATAAATAGGGGGAAAAAAGAGCTGAAAAAGTCTGATCTGTTAAACAAAACCTAAGCTAGAGGTCCAGAATAAGCTGAACTGAAAGTCAAAGAACAGATTGACAAAAAAGTCATCTAGCAAGAAAATCCTAGGTAAAAAAAAAGTGAAAACAGTCTCCAGAATAAACTAATTAAGGTAATTAAATGCCTAGATGCCAGCAAAAAATAACGAATCATACTAGGAAAATTGAAGATATGGCCCACTCAAAGGAACAAATCAACAATTCAAATGAGATACAGGAGTTGAAACAATTAATTCAGAATGTTTGAACAGACATGGAAAACCTCATCAAAGATTAAATCAGTGAACTGAGGAAGGATATAAAGAAGGAAAGGAATGAACAAAAAGAAGAACTCAAAAGTCTGAAAAAACAAATCACAGAACTTATGGGAATGAAAGGCACAGTACAAGAGATGAAAAAAACAATGGAAACCTACAATATCAGATTTCAAGAGGCAGAAGATAGGATTAGTGAACTGGAGGATGGGACATCTGAAATCCAACAAGCAAAAGAAAATAGGGAAACAAATGGAGAAATATGAGCAGGTGCTCAGGGAATTGAATGACAACATGAAGCGCACAAGTATACACGATGTGGGTGTCACAGAAAGAGAAAAGAGGGAAAAGGAGGAGAAAAACTAATGGAGGAAATCATTACTGAAAATTTCCCAACTCTTATGAAAGACTTAAAATTATAGATCCAAGAAGCATAACATACCCCAAACAGAATTGATCCAAATAGACAGACTCTAAGACACTTACTAATCAGAATGTCAGATGTCATAAAGAAAGAGAGAATCTTGAAAGCAGCAAGAGGAAAGCAATCCATCAAATACAAGGGAAGTCCAATAAGACTATGCGTAGATTTCTCAGCAGAAACAATGGAGGCAAGAAGACAGTGGGATGATATATTTAAATTACTAAAAGAGAAAAACTGCCAACCAAGAACTCTAAGCCAGCAAAATTGTCCTTCAAAAATGAGGGGGAAATTAAAACATTTTCAGACAAAAAATCACTGAGAGAATTTGTGACCAAGAGACTGGCTCTGCAAGAAATACTAAAGGGAGCACTATAGACAGACATGAAAAGACAGGAGAGAGAGGTGTGGAGAAGAATGTAGAAATGAAGACTATCAGTAAAGGTAAAAGAAGGAAAACTAGTTATAATAATATAAAATCCAAAAGGCAAAATGGTAGAAGAAAGTACTGCCTGTACAGTAATAACACTAAATGTTAATGGATTAAACTCCCCAATCAAAAGACATAGACTGGCAGAATGGATTAAAAAAACAGGACCCATCTATAATCTGTCTACAGGAAATGCAGCTCAGACCCAAGGATAAACACAGGTTGAAAGTGGAAGGTTGGGAAAAGATATTTCACACAAATAACAATCAGAAAAGAGCAGGAGTAGCTGCACTAATATTCAACAAATTAGACTTCAAATGTAAAACAGTTAAAAGAGACAAAGAAGGACACTATGTATTAATAAAAGGAACAATTGAACAAGAAGACATAACAATCAGAAATACTTATGCACTGAGCCAGAATGCTCCAAAATACATGAGGCAAACACTGAAAAGAGAAATAGACACATCTACCATAATAGTTGCAGATTTCAAGTCCCCACTCTCATCAATGGATAGAACATCTAGACAGAGGATCGATAAAAAAACAGAGAATTTGAATAATATAATAAATGAGCTAGACTTAACAGACATTTCTAGAACATTACACCCTACACCAGTAGGATATACCTTTCTCTCAAGTGCTCATGGATCATTCTCAAGGATAGACCATATGCTGGGTCACAAAGCAAGTCTTAATAAATTTTAAAAGATTGAAATCATACAAAACACTTTCTCAGATCATAAAGGAATGAAGTTGATCTGAGGCAGAGTTCCAGAAAATTCACATATATATGGAGGCTCAGCAACAATCTCTTAAACAATCAGTGGGTCGAGGAAGAAATTACAAGAGAAAACATCTCAAGGTAAATGAAAATGAAAACATGACATATCAAAATTTATGGGATGCAGCAAAGGCAGTGCTAAGAGGGAAATTTATTGCCCTGAATGCCTATATTAAAAAAAAGAAGAAAGAGCTAAAATCGAGGAGTTAACTGTCCTCTTGAAAGAACTAGAAAAGAACAGCAAACTAACCCCAAAGCAAGCAAAAGGAAAGAAATAATGAAGACGAGCAAAAATAAATGAAATTGAGAACATGAAGACAACTGAGAAAATCAACAAAACCAGAAGTTGGTTCCATGAGAAAATCAGTAAGATTGATGGCCCCTTAGTGAGGCTGACAAAAAGAAAAAGAGAGAGGATGCAAATAAAATCAGAAATGGAAGAGGAGACATAACCACTGACCCCACAGAAATAAAGGAAGTAATGAGAAGATCCTATGAACAACTTTATGCTAATAAACTCGACAATGTAGATGAAATGGACAACTTCCTAAAAAGGCATGAACAACCAACATTGACTCGAGAAGAAATAGAAATAGATGACCTCAACAAACCAATCACAAGTAAAGAAATTGACTCAGTCATTAAGAAGCTCTCCAAAAAGAAAAATCCAGGACCAGATGGCTTTGCATGTGAATTCTACCAAACATTCCAGAAAGAATTTGTATCAATCCTGCTCAAATTCTTCAAAAAAAAATGAAGAAGAGGGAAAGCTATGTAACTCATTCTATGAAGCCAACATTACCCTCATACCAAACCCAGACAAAGATATTACAAAAAAAGAAAACTACAGACCAATCTCTCTTATGAATATAGATGCAAAAATCCTCAACAAAATTCTTGTAAATCTAATCCAACAGGATATTAAAAGAATTATACACCACGACCAAGTAGGATTCATCCCAGGTATGCAAGGATGGTTCAACATAAGAAAATCAATTAATGTAATACACCATAGCAACAAGCCAAAGCAGAAAAACCACATGATCATCTCGATTGATGTAGAAAAGGCATTTGACAAAATTCAACATCCTTTCCTGTTGAAAACACTTCAAAGGATAGGAATAGAAGGGAACTTCCTCAACATGATAAAGGGAATATATGAAAAACCCACAGCTAACATCATTCTCAATGGGGAAAAACTGAAAACTTTCCCCCTAAGATCAGGAAAAGTCAAGGATGTCCACTATCACCACTGTTATTCAACATTGTGTTTGAAGTTCTAGCCAGAGCAATTAGACAAGAAAAAGAAATACAAGGCATCAAAATTGGAAAGGAAGAAGTAAAACTCTCACTGTTTGCAGATGATATGATACTATATGTTAAAAACCCTGAAAAATCCACAGCAAAAGTACTAGAGCTAATTAATGACTACAGCAAAGTGGCAGGTTACAAGGTCAACACTCAAAAATATGTAGTGTTTTTATACACTAGTAATGAACAATCTGAGGGGGAAATCATGAAAAAATTCCATTTACAATTGCAACCAAAAGAATATTTAACTAAAGAGACAAAATATCTATACAGAGAAAACTATAAGAGATTGCTAAAAGAAATCACAGAAGACCTAAATAAATGGAAGGCATATCATGTTCATGGATTGGAAGACTAAATATAGTTAAGATGTCCATTCTACCCAAATTGATTTACAGATTCAATGCAATACCAATTAAAATCCCAAAAACTTACTTTTCAGAAACAGAAAATCCAATAACCAAATTTATCTGGAAGGGCAGGGTGCCCTGAATAGCTAAAAGAATCCTGAGCAAGAAAAATGAAATCAGAGGTCTCACACTACCTGACTTTAAGGTGTGTTACAAAGCTACAGTGGTCAAAACAGCATGGTACTGGCATAAAGACAGATATACTGACCAATGGAATCAAATAGAGTTCTCAGATATAAACCCTCTCATTTATGGGCAATTGATCTTTGATAAGGCAGTCAAGCCAACTCACCTGGGACAGAATAGTCTCTTCAATAAATGGTGCCTGGAGAACTGGATATCCACACGCAAAAGAATGAAAGAGGATCCATATCTCATATCCTATACAAAAATTAACTCAAAATGGATCAAAGACCTAAACATTAGATCTAAGACCATAAAACTGTTAGAAGAAAATGTAGGGAAATATCTTGTAAATCTTATAATAGGAGGCGGTTTCCTAGACCTTACACCCAAAGCATAAGCATTAAAAAAAGAAAGAAAGAAATAAGAACGCCTCAAAATTAAACGCTTTTGTGCATCAAAGAACTTCGTCAAGAAAGTAAAAAGACAGCCTACACAATGGGAGACAATATTTGCAAATGATATATCAGATAAAGGTCTAGTATCCAGAATATATAAAGAGATTGTTCAACTCAACAACAAAAAGACACACAACCCAATTACAAAATGGGCAAAAGACTTGAACAGACACTTCTCAGAAGAGAAAATACAAATGACCAAAAAGGCACAGGAAAAGATGCTCAACTTCCCTGACTATTAGGGAAATGGAAATCAAAATCACAATGAGATATCATCTCACACCCACCAGAATGGCCAACATCAATAAAACAGAAAATGTCAAGTGTTGGAGAGGATGTGGAGAAAGAGGCACACTTATTCACTGTTGGTGGGAATGACAAATGGTACAACTGCTGTGGAAGGCAGTTTGGTGGTTCCTCAGGAAACTAAGTATAGAGTTGCCATATGACCTGGCAATATCATTGCTAGGTATCTACTCAGAGGACATGAGGGCAAGGACACAAATGGACATTTGCACACCAACGTTTATAGCAGCATTGTTTACAATTGCCAAGAGATGGAAACAGCCCAAATGTCCATCAACAGAAGAGTGGCTAAACAAGCTGTGGTATATACATTCGATGGAATATTATGCAGCTGGAAGACAGAATAAAGTCATGAAGTATGTAACAACATGGATGGACCTTAAAGACATTATGCTGAGTGAGATTAACCAGAAACAAAAGGACAGATACTGTATGGTCTCACTGATATGAACTAACATTAATGAATGAACTTGGATAATTTCAGTTAAGAACAGAGGTCATCAGGAGATAGAAATAAGGTAGATATTATGTAATTGGAACTGACGGGATACAGATAGTGCAATGGGAATGATTGTAAAAATTCAGAAATGGATAGCACAATACTATATAACAGTAATACAATAATGTTAGAACACTGAATGAAGCTGAATATGAGAATGATAGAGGGAGGAGGCCCTGGGGGCACAAATGAAATCAGAAGGAAAGATATATGAGAAAGACTGAGATGGTATAATCTAGGGATGCCTAGAGTGTATAATGATAGTGACTACCAAATACACAAATTTTTTAATGTTTTGCATGAGGAAGAACAAAGGGATGTCAATAATGCATGGTGTTGAAAATAGATGGTGATTAATATTTTAAAACTTTAACTTATGTGTGAGACTACAGCAGAAAATGTTTATTTGGTCCAAAGTTTATATTTCAACTAGTGCATTTTCTGGTATAACTTATGTGGACAGCTTAATTGAACACCATAAGTACATGGAACCTTGAGTAGGGCATGAGATTTTGTTGGTTTGTCCAGAGCGATGACCCAATAAATCCCAGAAGAATCTGAACAGTGAATAAAAAAGTATTTGCAAAGTCACCTTGGGGGAATGGTGAGAAAGGGGAAAAATTCAACTTCCTCATGTGGAGAATTCTTGATATTCTCACAAGCAGTGGGGACAACCAAAGCTATAGGCTGAGCCCCCAATCTTGGGGGTTGTTCATATGAAGTTAACCCTGCAAAGGATAGGCTAAGCCTACTTAAAATTAGGCCTAAGAGTCACCCTCAAGAGAACCTCTTTTTTTGCTCAGATGTGGCCTCTCTCTCTCAGCCAACAAGACAAGCAAACTCACTGCCCTCCCCATCTCTATGTGGGACATGTCTCCAGGGGTGTGGACCTACTTGGCAATGTGGGACAGAAATCCTAGAATAAGGTGGGACTCAGCCCTAAGCAATTGAGAAAACTTTCTCAACCGAAAGCTGGAAGAGAGAAATGAGACAAAATAAAGTGTCAATGGCTGAGAGATTCCAAACAGAGTCGAGAGGTTATCCTGGAGGTTATTCTTATGCATTAAATAGATGTCATATTTTTCATTAAGGCATAACAGAGAGGCTGGAGGACTGCCTGAAAATGTAGAGCTGTGTTCCAGTAGCCATGTTTCTTGAAGATGATTATATAATGATATAGCTTTCGCAGTGTGACTGTGTGATTGTGAAAACCTTGCGTCTGATGCTGCTTTTATCTACCATATGGACAGATGAGTAAAACATATGGATTAAAAATAAATAATAGGGGGAACAGATGTTGAAATAAATTTATTAGATTGAAATGCTAGTGATCAAAGAAAGGGTGGGGTAAGGGATATGGTATATATGAATTTTTTTCTGTTTTCTTTTTATTTCTTTTTCTGAATTGATGCAAAAGTTCTAAGAAATGATCATGATGATGAATATACAACTATGTGATAAAAAAGAATATTCATACTGTATGTTGATTGGTTTTATTAATAAAAGTTAAAAAAAAAAGTTGAATGCATACCTACCATATGACCCAGCCATTCCACTCCTAGGTATTTATTCAAGAGAAATGAATGCATGTGTCCACACAAACACTTGTACATGAATGTTAATGGCAGCTTTTGTGGTAATAGGTGAAAACAGGAAACAGACCAATTGTCCACCAAGTAAATGGGTGATGTAAGCCACATAATGGAATACTATTCAGCAGTAAAAAGGAATACACTATTGAGACACACAAGAGCATGGATGAGTCTCAAAATGATTATGTTGAATGAAAGATGCCAGGAATAAAAGAGCACATAATAAAGGATCCGTATAAAATTCTAGAAAATACAACTAATCTATAGTACCAGAAAGCCAATCCATGGTTGTGTGGTTGCCTGGGGATGGTGGAGAGGGGGCACTCATGAAGGTGCAGGAGGTGAGATTACAAAGGCACACAAAGAAACTGTGGGGAGGGCAGACAAGATTCACAGGTATTTACAAAGTCTAAACATACTGAATTGTATGTACACGTCAAAATATGTGTAGTTTATTGTAGAGCAACTATACCTCAATAGAGTTGTTTTCTAAAAATTAAAATAAAAGATCAGCATTCTAATCTTTCTAAAAATTAAGAAAAAAAAAATTAGTAGTTCTAGGCCTACTACAGGCTGGCTCCCTGACAGTGGTAAGCCATTTCCCTTCTCTGAGCCTCAGTTCTTCCCCCTGCAATGAGATGATTCCAAACGCCCTTCCAGTGCTCATCATTTGATAAGAGGCATGGATTACTGTTTCAGCCTAAAGACCTGGTTCAAAGGAAACACCCCAGAGCTGACTGCTTCCCATTAGGCCTTGGTAATGGGCCTGTCCTGCCTGAGTAAGCACTCCACTCTTGGTATCTTGTGTGCAACACAGATCTTTCTAGGAGCCAAGAACCAACTTTTGACTCTGCGGTGAGCACTCCAGACAAGACTGCATCCCTTTGCTTCTCCCTTTTACTATCATCAGTTGGTGTTTGATCAGGCTGTCTTCCTGTCAGCTACTTGGCACCTTACCATCTAGTCCTAATTTCTGGAATAAGGACTGGTCTCCCCTGTATTCAGTCCTTAACTGGGTAAATGCCACCAGGATATTCACACAAGGCCTCAAATCAGTCGCAGGTGAAAAGTCAACAATGACCCACAATCCTCTCACTTTCCTAAATCAAAGACAAAAACCTTGGTTTGTCATGGCCTATTCCTAGTGGCTGCCTATGATTCACCAAAGCTCTAGCCTCACTCCAGCTCCAGCGCCAGCACCTACTTAGAGATGGGTTTAAAGCGCCCTGTCTGTCCCTCGTTGGGCCCCCTGATCTCCACTTCCCTCATTTGGCTGTCACTCCAATCTCTTCACCAAGCAGGCCTATCTTTCTAACTATTGCCAGTACCCTCTGTTTTTTCTCAAGTTAATTCCACAGATTTCATATAGAGGATTGTAGTCCTAGCCCGTTCATCAAGGCTAAAGGTTTCTCACTAATAAGTCATCTAAACTGATGCTTTAATTTCCTAGAATGCTCAAGCAAAATACCATGAAGTGGGTGCACTTATGTAATGGAAATTTATTTGCTCATGGTTTGAGGCTGGGAAAAAGTCCAAATCAGGGTGTCATCAAGGCAATGCTTTCTTCCTGAAGACTATGGCATTCTGGGGCTGGCTGCCAGATCCTTGGCTCCTCTGTCACATGTCAAGGCACATGGCAGCATCTCCTCGTCTGTTCCCTTTCTTCCAGGATCTGTTTCAGCTTCCTGTTTCTTATGTTTTTTTTTTTCAATCTGAATTTCATTCTCTTATAAAGGACTCCAGTAACAGGATTAAGACCCATCCTGATGAGGCTGGGCCATACACACCTTAACTGCAGTAGCCTCATCAAAAGGTCCTACTTGCAACGGGTTCACACTCACAAGAATGGGTTACATTTAAGAACATGTTTTTTTCAATGTACATAAAACTCCAAGCCACCGCACTTTAATAGCCATGCATGCCAGAAGGCAAACTTCATCCCAGCTGCCCTTCTTCTTCACCTTGGACATTCCAGCCATTCCCTTGATTATGCCCCTTGTGCTGGTTCGAAATGATGTATGTACCCTACAAAAGCCATGTTTTAATCCTAATCCCATTTTGTAAAGGCAGGTGTTTCTTCTAATCCTTATTCAGTATTGAATGTTTGAAATTGTAATTAGATCATCTCCCTGGAGATGTGATTTAATCAAGAGTTGTTGTTAAACTGGATTAGCTGGAGGCGTATCTCCCCCCATTTGGTTGGGTCTTCATCAGTTTCTGAAGTCCTATAAAAGAGGAAACATTTTGGAGAAAGAGAGATTCTGAGAGAGCAAAGAACGATGCAGTCACAAGTGGCAGAGTCCATCAGCCAGCGACCTTTGGAGATGAAGAAGGAAAATGCCTCCTGGGGAACTTCATGAAACAGGAAGCCAGGAGAAGAAGCTAGCAGATGATGCCGTGCTCACCATGTGCCTTCCAGATGAGAGAGGAACCCTGACTGCATTCATCATGTACTTTTCCAGACGAGAGAGAAACTCTGACTGTGTTTGCCATGTGCCTTCTCACTTGAGAGAGAAACCCTGAACTTCATTGGCCTTCTTGAACCAAGGTATCTTTCCCTAGATGCCTTAGATTGGACATTTCTATAGACTTGTTTTAATTGGGACATTTTCTCAGCCTTAGAACTGTAAACTAGCAATTTATTAAATTCCCCATTTTAAAAGCCATTCCATTTCTGGTATATTGCATTCCAGCAGCTAGCAAACTAGAACACCCCTGTTCACTTCTGCTTCTCTAAGCAATTCTGGCCCAGCCTGACAGCTAGCTCCCTAATGTACCCACCTAAGCCCAAGCTGGATCACCTGTACCTGGCAACTCCAACTTTAGTCCAGACAGCCATAATTCCAACAAATAAGTTGAAATAGATCTGGAAAAATAGCAGAATACAAAACTTCGGAAAAGATTCAATGCCAAGCTTCTGAAAAAACTTATAATCAAATATATTTTGCAATTATTTTACACCATGTACAAGTAATTTATAATAGTTTCATTCAATGATAAGACTGGTACAATTAAGGAAATGGCATAATATTACATGAGGTGAAATGCTACTACATATTAACAACTGGAGTTTTCATAAGCTAGAGGAAGTGAAGAGAAGACAATTTTGGTACTGCCTTAATAACACATAAGTATTGTTTGAGAAGGAAATCTAAAATTTACTTTGGGTGAATTTTTTTGTCCAAAAAATTTGTTAATTTTTTCATAAGTAACGTGGTACAACACTTAAGAAATGGCAGTGAAAGATGGCTTTCACATATTTTCTCGCAAATTATTCACTATATGTTTTTTTTTAAATATATATATTTTTATTAAGAAATCTTTACACACATACAGTCCATCCATAGTATACAATCAATGGCTCACAATATCATCACATAGTTGTGTATTCATCACCATGATCATTTTTAGAACATCTACATAACTCCAGAAAACAAATAAAAAGAAAAAACTCATACATACCATACCCCTTACTTCTCCTTCTCATTGATCACTAGTATTTTAATCTACCCAATTTTTTATATCTTATCCCCCCTATTTTTCATTTTTTCATCCTTATTTTTTACTCATCTGTCCATAACCTGGATAAAAGGAACATCAGACACAGGTTTTCACAATCACACAGTCACGTTGTAAACATTATATCTTTATACAATCATTTTCAAGAATCAAGGCTAGTGGAATACAGTTCAACAGTTTCAGATACTTCCCTCTCACCACTCCAGTACAGCATAAACTAAAAAGGGATATCTATATAATGAATAAAAATAACCTCCAGAATAACCTCTTGACTCTGAAATCGCTCAGCCACTGAAACTTTATTTTGTCTTATTTCTCTCTTCCCCTTTTGGTCAAAAAGGCTTTCTCAATCCCTTGATGCTGGGTCCCAGCTCATCCCCAGAAGTCTTATCCCATGTTGCCAGGAAGATTTACACCCCTGAGAGTCATGTCCCAAGTAAGGGGGAGGGCAGTGAGTTAACCTGCTGTGTTGGCTTAGAGAGAGATGCTACAACTGAGCAACAAAAGAGGCTCTCTGGGAGTGACTCTTAGGTATAATTATAAGTAAGCTTAGTTTCTCCTTTGTAAGAATAAGTTTCATAGGGGTGAACCCTAAGATTGAGGGCTCAGCCTATTGAATTGGTTGTCCCCGCTGCCTGCAAGAATATCAGGAATTTCCCAGATGGGGATGTTTAATATTTCCTATCTCTCCAGTCCCCAAGGACACTTGGAAATACTATTTTATTCTCTGCCCAAATTATCCTGCAATATATCGGGGCATCACACTAACCTATACAGAGAGGAAGTGAAGAGAAGACAATTTTGGTACTGCCTTAATAACACGTAAGTATTGTTTGAGAAGGAAATCTAACATTTACTTTGGGTGAATTTTTTTGTCCAAAAAAGTTGTTAATTTTTTCTTAAGTTACGTGGTACAACACTTACACCAACAAGATCTCATGCTCTATTCAAGTTTCCATGTAATTATGGTGTTCGAATAATTGACCATACAAGTTAAATTAGATAATGCACGACCCAAAATATAAATTTTGCACACTTTGGGTGAACTTTATCAAGAGAATGGTATGTGGAAGAATAGCTCTTTAGTCAAAAATTTGAAGTTATCCCATAAATTAAATTTGGAGGTCTTAATTCCCCCTATTATAATAAACCATTAGTTTAATAAAGTAAAACACAAATAGATGTACAGACCTGAAGTTTGTAAAGAGAAAAATTTTATTTAAAGAAAAAAAAGATTTTTCTTTTCTTATTTACCTGCATGAAGAGGAAAAAAACAAGGGTATAAATAAGCAAATCACAAAGCTTTACAATTACTAAAGCTTAGTTTTGTAATGTGCTTTGTGTCTACCTTTGATTTGTAAAAGCATCAGAGAACCTAAGAATCCACTTCAAATGGAATAAAAAAAATTGAAAAATTATCTAGTCCTTTCTATCTTATTATTTTACTCAGATGCTTTCCCATTCCTGCACCAGGACAGGTTTTCCTTCATAAAGACCCAAAGCATGACTCTAAAGCCAAGCCTCAGTGGGCCAGCCATGAAGCCAGAGCCAGTTTCCAAACTGGTGGCAACTGGAATAAACAAGGGAAAGGGAAGGATAGACTTGAGAAGCATTTCAATTTTTATTAAAAAGGCAAAGATTCTTTCCAGATATTAGCACTGTAAAAGTTTGTATAATACTGTTCAGTATTGAAATGAAGGCTCCATCGTGTATTTCACACTTTAATTTGAAAATTGAACCACATGGTATAATTAACTACTTCCAAGAAAGTTATGATTTTTAACTTTGTCCTCAGAGTAAAAATTCAGTGTTAAAATTTATTTCAGATTTATTTTGCATATATATCAAAATATCCAAATGTTACTTCCTCTTCCAATGCTCTGGATGTCATATGATTACAACACTCAAAGTGACAGAATGAAAGTCAGGTTTCAGATGAATTAAAGACAAAAAATAT
The DNA here is from genome assembly GCA_004026745.1 of Myrmecophaga tridactyla. Taxonomy (NCBI): domain Eukaryota; kingdom Metazoa; phylum Chordata; class Mammalia; order Pilosa; family Myrmecophagidae; genus Myrmecophaga; species Myrmecophaga tridactyla. The sequence continues at coordinate 24,450 of PVIY010004032.1, read as the reverse complement.
ATATACACACACAATGGGATTTCCCTTATTTTCTTATTGAATTTCATTTTCTCCCCACCAGTGCAAATTGCCGTCTATTCCTCTTTCAGATCATGAGCAAATGGTTTCTACTTCTGCCCAGGTATGTTATCATTGGGTCAACCTGATGTGTCCTTGGATTTCTTAACAGGCATTTGTGTTCCCTGAGTATCCAATTTATGCAGTGAACTGTCCATCTGTTGCCCTAACTCCAGGCTACATGAGCAGCCCATCTGTGCTTGTTGACATCGTGGGCTGCCTCACTAATGTGCATGAGCTGCTAGAGTGGTGAGAAGCTCTCATTCTTCCCCTCATCCTCTCTCTCATCTATGGAAACTTTGCTTATTTGCTATTCCATTGATCTTGGCTACCTGAAGCTTTCCCACTCCACTTTCATTACTAACCAGAATTCAGTGCTATATGTATCACTGACCCAGGCATGTTGGTATGTAATAGCTCTTGCTTACTTGTCATATGTGACTCCTCATCTAGAAGTGGGATTTATATTTTGCTGCAACTGGTCCAAATTACAGGGTAAGCACTGTTCATCACACACTCACCCTATATACAGCTGCTGATTTCTTCACCATTTATCCTAACAGATAATATATTTATTGTGCATCCATTTTGTCTTGGCATGTTTATTTCAAATTCAAGTTGGGAAACAAACCAAAATAATCTGATTGTATTTTCTTTTCTGGAACTGCTGTATCATAGAAAATCTCAGGGAAATGGGTCCAGGTCCCTTCTGTGAAGCTTCTGTGTCAAGGTTATCAAAGGGCATATACCAAACCAGGATCAGGAACAACAGAGTCACTCATCCACAAGGCACGTGGGTGAGGCAGCCATACCCAAGAAGAATCAAGGTCAGGAACGGAAGTGGGTAGAGTAAAACTGCAAATCCAAAGTGTAAAGCCTACAAGAGCAGACGTCACAAGTTGCTAAGGCAAAATCAGAGATACAGAAAATAAGATTCAGGAAAGGGTAGAAAATACCACATCTTAACTCTCTCTATATATATCCCCAAATCACTTTCCTTAAGTCCTATATTTCCTACTGTAGCATACATTCCTGAAGTAGAACATTCAACAAACTCATTTCTGAACTTCCCCAAAAGCCTAGAAAACTGTTTTTCTCCTAGTAGGCACTCAATAGATACAGGAAGAGAAAGTGAAGTTGTAAATCCCACCCACAGAAATGGGGGCAAGAGAGGCAGAGCACAACAGACAGGAAAACGACTTGGGTCTTTAAACACCTGGTTCCACCCCAAAGTTTATCCTTTACCACCTGCCTCTGATTGTGAACCATGTTCCTGATCCATGTTTAGAGAGTACTCCAGAGCCAGGTAAACTATCCAGGAGAACTGTGCCACCTTGCTACACACTCCAACAGATGCCAAGGCAGGGATCATTTTAAAGTTCAGTCTTCCTTACCAGCAAGTAAGTGGCAATAGATATAAATTCATTTTTTTTTAGGACATTAAGAACCTCCTTATATTTGCCAAAGGCAGCAGATGAATGTGTGTGTATATATATATATTTTTTTAATTACTCAGATAACTGATAAGTCCTCTGCTGAAAAATCTGAGGCAAAGCCTGGTTTTATCGAAACCTCTCCATTCCAAACCATTAAGAACTTATAAATTGAGGAAAGAGAGATTGTGGACAGAATTAAGAGAGTCTTTGGCCTTTTTTCATGATATTTTTCAATTCTTCAATTAATCAGGCTTCGTACAAGTGTCCCAGGGCCTTCCTGAGACTTCCAAGCTGTATGGCACCTATCTTTCCTCAGGTATTTCCTCATTTTAACACTCAAGGGCATGTAACGTCTCTGATTTAGTCCATTAGCATTTCTTGGGTGCCTACTGTGTACAAGGCATTATGGGAGTAGACAGAGGAAAAAGATATAATCCCTGCCCTAGAAGAAAATAGAATCAAGTAGGAGGGGAGGGTATGCACAATATTAAGTTCTGTTTCCCAATTATCCCAGTGAATTTTAGTTGAGCATTTTGTATTTCTGATTTGGGGAGATTATTGTGCAGTTTACTGAAAATAGAGTTCCTTTAAATGTAACTAATTGTTCTTTCTCATTCTCCTTTAGAGAGACATAATACAGTAGTTTAAAGCAAGGATTCTAGACACAGAGTAGGTATGAATTCTGTCTCTACCACTGACTAGATGTGTGGGTTTATACAAATTAGATAATCTTGCTGTGTCTCGGGGTTTGCTTATCTTTAAAACAGACATACTAGCACCTCCTTCACACAGCTGTTTTGAGAACTGAAGAACTTGTTACATGTAAAGACTTCAGAATTAAGCCTAGCATATGGAAAGCCATTAATCAAAAATATTAGCCATTATTTTCTTTCTCCAATCTCGTATTTAAAAATCATAAAAATGTGTAGGTGATAATCTCATAATTTCACCTCCTGTTTCTAAGCAAGAAATGCTTATGCTCACCTCTCAGATGCTTTGATCTGGCTAAACAGGTTAGTGACATCAAGAGCATCCAGTCAGAAAAATAAAATTATGTCTGGGTAAAAGATTGAATTTTTAGATCAAGAAAAGCTCCTGCTCAAAATGGGACTCTTTCTACTTCGCTTCAAAGCCTTGAAAAATGGGCCCAAAGATTGAGATAAAACTGTAACATCTATACTCAAATGTCAGGTCATCAAGGAACAGTATGTTAACAAAATGGAAAAGGCTTATAGAAGCGCACAGAACACAACACATGGGGCTGCTGGAGGATCTAAGCTGCCGAACGCATTGAGACATGAAGTCTCTAAGATCAAAATTTACTGGTGTAAGTATATTCCATTTTTAATTACCCTGTTTTACTTGGAGCTGGAGAAAGCCTGTCATCTTCCTCTCACCTCCAAGCTGCCCAAGGACCTTTCCAAGTGACTCCGTTCCATCTGTTCAGGTCTGTTCCTAGCCAGCACCTGAGGGAAATGGTATTACCGCTTCTTAAACAAACCCTTGTTTGTCTATGAGCACTAACCATTCCTCACAATGCCCACTGTCAAGAACACAGCAGATGAAAACCTTAAGCAATCTTTCTGTCTAATATAAGTAGAACGTTAAGTCAAATTTTTAAAAAATCTCTTTTAAAAGATCTTCACTGAGCTAGCGTGAAAGAAAGAAATGTGCAAAAGCCAAAAACAAAGGGAAAATAGGAACCCAGAAGGTGAGTAAGCTTCCAAGCTCTGGGAGTTTCTTCTGAATCTACTTTGGTAGCTGCATGAGGTGAGGGGAGGAGCGCAGGAGACGAAGCCTGGGGCCTTCCTAAAGTAGGAATCCATTAGGAAATACGCTCCCCACATGCACACACAATGCTGGAACTTCAAGGAGCTATGCCTTGTGAAGAGAGAAACCCAGCTGCCCCACTGAAAGGGTGGTATGGAAACTCACTTATCAACCTTAGGACTCAGGGACAGAGAAAACATTTATTTCCCTGAGAATTTATAACCACTAGCCACCCTGCACACAGGTATGCTGTCAAAATCCTTGTTACCTATATGGCCCTCAAAAACCTCAGTGAAGAATTGACTTTAAAGCAGTTGGGGACAGAAAAAAATCCAAGCGCCTGGCGATACTAAAACAAGTTCTCTCTGCAGAACTCTGCTTCAACCCAGGCCTCTAGGACTGCCCCAGCCCAGAGTCCCTGTGTGTTCTCCCTCTACCGTGTGGTTAAAAACCTGCTTCCTCCCAGCACTGCCCCCTCCCCCCAGAATGCAGCTACTTGCCACTTTACAACCAGACTCTGAAAAGCAGACAGACAGTTTTCCCAGGAGCGTTTGCAAACTGGCAAACACAAAAGAAAAGCCTTAAACAAGGTGACAGATTTTTTTTTCTCTGATGCACAAAGATAGCCAAGTTCATATATAAAGATATGACTTCTTGTCAACCTACCCTTTCAGAGCAAAGCAGGTCTCTGACGAGGGTGTTAGCGTTATAGCAGCTAACAGTCCCTTACCCCTTACCTTCCAGGACTGAGGAGAGGATTTAAAACAAAAACGTTCAAGGTGCTGGAACTGACATTTAAAAAGGAAGGTGCAGGATGGGCCACGGTGGCTCAGCAGGCAAGAATGCTCGCCTGCCATGCCAAAGGACCCAGGTTTGATGCCTGGTGCCTGCCCATGTAAAAAAAAAAAATGGAAGGCGCAAAAGAAGCAGTTGGGAGGAACGGGATGTTCATGGCAGCTCTGTCGTGCAGCCTGCAAGTCTCCTGTAGGGCTCTTTTCATGTCTTGGGCCATCTCTAAAAAGGATGGGAATGAATGAAAAGGCCATTTCCCATGCCTTCTAGCTTTTTTTCCTTTTGGATGGTCTCCCTGACAATAATTTCCATAAGCATCCAATGTGCAGACTTAAGGCAGGCAATAGTGTATAGTGGCGGTTGAGACGTCTTCTCCTTTTTACTACATACTTCATCCCAGACTTAAGTAATCTATGGTCCTCAATTCCTTTACAAACTGAGCTTCCTGTGGGTTCCAAACAGGCATTTCACGGGCGAGAATACAAGGACAGTGTAAGGGTGGGAGGACCCCTCTTCCAATCAGAACATCTCTAGTACTATGTTTTAATATTAGACTTCTGTATAAAATTTTCACCTGAAGAAAAGATTCTCATGCTCAACAAAAGTTTCAAAAAAAAAAAAAAAAGAAACAGATTATCTCTATGGTCCAACCAACTAAAGGAAAATAAAAACCATGTTTCTATAGACACAGTACATCTAAATGATTACAGACTGATAGATCTTTTTTATAAACAATTTTCAAAATTCAGTTTATTCCTAGGAGAACTTAACAGCTTTATTTAATATCTTTTAAAGTTTCCCAAAATGCTCAAGAAAGGCACAGAAAATGCATTTATTGGAAATGAATGAAGGAAAGGCTTAGGAGGAGACCATCTAAAATACAAACCCTGTTTTCTTTCCAGAAGAAAAACTACCAGAGACTGCTGATACCTCTAATTAGCTGGGCGACAGGCTGAGCAGCATACTGAATGTTTCTGAGTTGCTTGCACATTTTTAAGGGCGAGCAATGATGCTGTTCTAGCTCATAAGCATGTTGCAAAGATCAGTTGAAAGCACACAGTATATAAAAGTGGTTAGCGGATCACAAACTAGCAATTAATATAAGATACTATTATAATAACTACTGAGAGTATTATGTTGTAAACTGTTCTTGTAAACCTAAATGTGTGCATTATATACCAAGACACCAGCTTTTGTGATATTTTAGGATTATAATAATAATAAATTCAGGAGTGGAAAAACCAATTTATCCTTAACCAGAGGACAGAAGGAGAGAAAGAGGAAAAGGAGGAAAAGAAAAAGGAAATGAGAGAAAAGAAGAAGAAGGAGACAACCACAAATAAAAGAGTTTGAAATGCGTTGTGGGTAAGGGGTCTTCCCCACCAGAATCCTTCTTCAAAGAGTACTGACGCAGACTCCCAATTCCAAAGGCTGAAGATGCTGAAATCAGCTCTGTCCCCTGGCACGTCCGGATAGACCATGTAATCCCACGCATCAGGGGCCAGGATTTATTAAGCAAAGCTTATGCCACAACTGAGGAAGCTCGGAGGTTGGTAAATGATTCACATGCTGATGAGGCTTCGGCAAAGCTGGGGTGCGGGACCCGCGCTGGCACACGGCAGCCACCCCTTCCGAAGCTGCTCAGTTCATAACCGAGTCATAATTCACTCACCCGATCCGCGGCTGTGTTTTTGCAGGAGTCCCTCTTTGTTGCAATTTTAACTTGGCAGATAGGGCAGTAATTGACCCAGATATTTATTTTTAATGTAATTGGGGGGGAGGGTGCAAATGAACCTTATTCTAAGGCTCTAAAAATTGTCAGTCATTATGAAGTAATTAAGACCTAGCATATCACATAAAATTCCTAGAGAAGCTCAACCCCCTCTCTAAGGTTATTTTCTCGTGTTACATTATGGCTTCATTATATGTGATTTGAAGATATCATTGTAGGCACATTCATCAACTGCTTTTGCAATTACATTTTACAAACTGCTTGCCATAGCAAATTCCTCCTAACCTCCCTTCTAAATCTTTGAGAAGATAACACTGAAACAATGAAAGTATAAACTAGTCTAGTGCTGTATGGGTATAAAGAATGTTTTATTATTGCCTCTTTCCATATAATTTATTCTTCACTTAAGTGCCCTATTAGGATTTTACCATCAGATATGCTAAAATATTGACACATTTGACTACTTAAGCCTTTTGACCTTTGACCACCACACCTGTTCCCAAAGGTGATTTTAAGTTGTTCAAGGAGAGGAGTGGACTGAATAGCCAAATAGGCTACAGAATATTAAAATACCCAGCTTATATCAAGATTATATAGAACATATAAACAGTCTTCATAGAATCCACCATAACAGTACATTTCCTCTCCTCCCCTTAAATGACAAATAACAAACATTGACACAACTAGACTCTATGGTTGCAAGAATTGACAAAGAAAGGAAAGGCACAAAGCACTTCCTTTTACAGTCTGAAGACATCAGTCTTGCAGCGCCGTATGTTTTTGTGCTTGTTGGCCTTCAGTCCTTTGCAGTTATTGGAAATTCTCATCCCCTGCCATGACTAAGGATTGATTTAAATATCTTGGTAGACTGTAAATATTTCTAACAAAGCACCCCAATGTCTATTTCGTTTCAACTTCTGGAACTTTGGCCTACCCTTCAGAATACTGGTTCCACGCCTATTTAAGTATGAGAGACCACATCATTTTGTCAAGAAACTGTAAAAAGAGCCCCCATTAAAGTAGCTCGAATTTTAAAATCCATGCATGAGGGATATATGTGATGACCTAAAGCTGCTCTGAATTCAGGAGCACCTTTCAGTGATCATATATTTTACTTATCAGTGTCATCACCCTCACATATTCAAAGCATAAGTCAATGGGACCAAGATGATTATGTATATGGTCCGCAGGTCACGCTTGCTGGACAGATCAATTTGCAGACTGCCCTAACTCTGCAGGCAATGAGGAGCCACAACCCTGTCTGGGAAGCAGATCTGCAGAAGCTTTGAAATATAGTAAGGGGAGGAATCAAGGAAAACACTCTCATGTTAATGATTACCTTCCTCATTCCTAAATCCAAGGGACACAGGAGAGGCCAAAGCATCTGTTAACAAGAGAAGCTCCTCCAGGCTCTCTTTATTGTCACATCCTCAGCAGCTCTGCTCCTGGTCATAGCAGAGGGCACTTAAAATATCTAGCCCACACAAGAACTGTCAATTAGTAAATCTTGATACTCAATTTTGAAAAGGATCCAGCCTAATTAAAATAACCATGAGCTAGTTGACAAAAATACTGATCTCTTGGGAAATCTTAACATTTCAAACTCAAAAGCCACCTCCAGTTTGAATCCTTGATCCCCACCCTCACCTCAAAGGGCAAAACAGGTGCAAGATTTCAACTTTCTTTTAGAATTCTAGCAAGACTATGATCGAGGGGGATAAATTTCCAACCTTCTATGCAAATCTACTTCGCAAATCACTTAATTTCTCTCCATCTCAGTTTTCTATGATAAAGAAAGTAGTCTCAATGGTTTTCAAACATTAAGAACTTTTAAAAATGAAATATTAGCCAGAACCACAGTAGGTAATACAGTTAAAAACTGTGAATGAGTTCTCCATTCACAGCTTAAATTTTCATTATTTAAATGATGCATTATTTGTAGAAGCCCTAAAGCCAATTTCTAGAGCCCTAGGGTTCTGTAGTGTCAGTCTGAAAGCCACTGGAGGAGAAGATGGTGTTAAAGGAACTCTAAATTGACATTCTGGCCCCAGGTTAAAGAATGGCTCCCGGCAAAGGAGGCACCCAAGGGGGACACCTGGTGCTGATGCAATCAGGTTTCAGGAATGTGCAAGTAGAACCAGACTTGTAGGACAAGAAAGAGAGGCCTAAGCTCTGACCAATCAGTTTCGGACAAGTTTCCTTCTGCCTCTAGGTTCTAGTAAGCTATTACAACAGAGCTCATTCATCTAACAACTGCTCGTTTCCTTTTCTTACAGACTAAATTCCTAAGGCCTGCCCTTTCCTCCACCCCACCACCCCCACCCCCACCCCCAAACCTTTCGCAAAGGTTTTGAAACACCTCCTGTTATTTGGTGCTGCCCAATCCTCAAATTGCTATACTCTTTATAAAGCTCCCTTCTTTGTATTTGCAGTAGTACTTCTTTTAACAATGGTTTAGATTCCTTCCAGGTCTGAAATGTCCTCCCGATGTCAGTCCTTCAAAGAAGTGCCCCTTAGCAAGAAGCCAAGCTTATTTTTTCTGGTGATTGAGATTTAGAGCAGGTATCCCATTACCTGTTTTTTTTTTGTTGTTGTTTGTTTGTTTGTTTTTGTAGATTCAGGCATCCATTCACTGAAATAGTATACTTTGAATAGTAATGTACATGGGGGGGTGGGGGGAGAGGAGCTGTATTTGGTCTGGGAGGTTATAACGATGCATTACTGGGTCTCTGCACTTGAGGCAGGCTTTCTGTCTGTTGTTTTGAGAGAAATAAGCATTTTCATCAAGCTTGCTACGTGTTCAAAGTTCAGTTATAAGTCTAAAATAAAAGGAACAAAAAGTGATCACATTGCTTATAGCGAGAACTGAACACCAGAATTCTTACATTTTTTAGGGATATATCAATAATTTAGTAATAATTTATCTTGACTGACATTGAAATGAGTACAATAAGACTGACTGTGCACTAAAAAGATTTAATGTAGTCTGCAAGGAATTTAGAAAGGTTTTACATTGCTTGATGAAATCTGCTAATAACAGAACTCATCACTACTTTGAAGAAGAATAGGATCATTAAACTCATGTGAGATACACAGACGTGTACATCCACCCAAACACTTCAGAAATTAAATCAAACTAAAAAAATACAGTGAGTCGCTTTATGGTAGTGGGGAAATTATGTGATATTTGGTTAGAGATAATACATGCCTTTGGAGAGGTGGGTAGATATGAACCATCAATAACACAGAGGAGGAAGAGGAGAAAATAGGTTGCATTTGTAGCAGCATGCTCTCATACTGTTAGCTGACCCTAATCCTTCACCAAGAAATGCTCCATGTCCCATCATGCTTATCTTTAATATGAGAAAGAGCAAGAGTGATAGAAAACAGATTTTCTGGAATACTTATGATATGAAACAGTTTTTAAAATAATTATTTGAAATACCATTATTTTCACCACAACTCTATTCATTTTATAAAGCAAGCACTGCTCCCATTTTCCAAGTGAGAAAACTGCGGCTTAGGGAATGAAGTGGCTTTGGCATCAATTCCACTAGAAGGTGACATGAGGACTCCCACTCTCTGCTCCTCCCAGACTCAGGCTCCTACTCAGGATCTCTGTTCCATATTTTGCCTGAAAATCTACCAGGGCACTCTGTTGATAAGGAAAGTGTCTAGGCCTCAGATTTTCTGTGATGATTGTGTAAATCTCACTTATGAGACAAAGTTATGCAGTCCCTTTCATGCTTCTGGCTTTGGTGCCACTTGGGTGTACAGATTTCTAAAAGCTTTTGAATAGACTAATAAACATGAAATTGTTCTGAACATCTGTAAGCAAAATACGAAAGATATTAACCAGTGAATGAACATCCTGGGTTTTCTTGGCAGAAATGGGGTATTTGTGTATTAGGCTAGTGCACTGAAATTAACCCAGAATGCTGCTTATCCATTGCAGAATTTCTTTTCATAATTTCATCTGTACAGTTGTTATAAAATGTAAGAATAACTCTCTATCAGGGTATTCAGGAATCTAATAGCTCAATTACTTCTAAAATCAATACAATAAAGCAACAGCATGCCAGTTAATCATTGGGTTTGCATAACAACCGTTTGGGGGAGTGTGTGTGAGTATGTGTGTATGCACACACACACACACGTATGCAGAGAAAGCCAGGGTCAGTCCAGCTCTTTAAAACAAATGAAAGATTAAGCTTTCATTTTACTAGAGAAAAGAATCTTGGAAGACAGGGACTACTATCATTCCGCTTCATGTTATAAACAACCTTCCCCTAGTACTTAGCATAGTGTCTTGCATTTACTACATTCCCAGTAAATTTATTTATTCAAGAAAGCCTACATGAAATTTAGTCTCCAGGTTCCTATGAGCTCTCCAGTCCCAGGCAAACATCAAGCTTTTAAGGAACACTAAATGATAAATGAATCTTTGGAAATCATTTTCAGAACAGAATGGTGGCCAGCAAGATTTAAATTATTTCTCAGTACGACTCTTAGAGGCAGGTCAGAAGCACAACACACAGTGGCCAAATAGAGGTCTACAGGCTGTGAGAGATGCTAACCCACACTCAAGCCTAGGCTGAGTTCCTGCTGCAGGAGCTGGTGGTGGGCAGGTCTCAGAGGAGTCAGAATTCAGGCCTGAAACATTTGGGAGATACAAGTTTTACGGCCTATGAGCCATGAGGTCAGTGTTAACAAATATATCTGACGAAGGGAAGCTTAAAGTGCCTGTTATGGGAGGATGGTCACTTTTCAGACAGGGTCAAATGAAATTATGAATGCATGTGAGGGATAGGGAGTCTCCAGGGAAATGCACAGAGGCATGAGAATCTTGGAGAAATCATTACGGTCTAGATTCTGGCTCTCAGCTTTGCAAGGCCAGAAATTCAACTGTTATCGTTTAAATTCAACTGAAAGTTAATCCCATTTGGAAGAAATGATCTATGCAGACTAAATTCACAATAGATTGAGGTACATATCTTAGAATGGCATTTTACTGACTTAGAAATGAGAATTAGAACTGTCTGTCTGACTAACCTGGACTTACTCCATTTTTTTTTGTAAATAGTCTCCATAGGAAGATAAAAGACTAGACGTTTCCACAGGGTATGGATCAGAACAAGAGACATTAGTCAAACAACTTAAAAGTTTGATAGTGTCAGGCTCTGTGAGTCTGTCCTTTAGATTAGACCTCGCAGAGCACCCAACAGGCAGCCAACAGGCTTCCTTTTCTCTAGGCAGCTATGGCTGGCCAACCTCCTTGCTTACGTCCTGTTTTTCTCTTTTCACAATCAGTGCATTCCATCCACTTACTCTGAAGTCTACAGACTTGGTAGGGATTCTGTCTTCTAATTGGCTGCCAATCCCTGCTCTGATTCATTACAGGTATATTTTATACTTTAATATCCAATGGGCAACTTTGTTCCACATTCTTATAAAATTGTTGTCCTCTGGTATCTTCTACAGGCTTAAATCTCCCACAGGAGATCTCCCAGCAGTGTAACAGACCCATTAGCAAACCCATTAATGAATGTTCTGCTTGCATGTCATAGTCAACTCTAATCATGTGTTAGTGCTGGATTCACATCCTCTCAAGGCTATTATTAGAAGTCGCATATCTTTCCTGCATGCCTAATCACAACTCCAGCTTAGGTTTTAGAATCAATGGCCCATTAAATATCCACAAAGAAATACCCATTCGGACATGAATATACATCCGCTCGGAATACACACTTGCTCTTACACTCACATATATGCACACTCACTCGCTCATCATTTGATGAGACTGCACATATTAGTAGAGAGGGCACAAAAAAATTTTAACGTATGGCTCCTGGGTATGCATGCCAAGACAATGCTTGGGGAAACTCTGACATTTGCTACCATGTAATAAATTGGGAGTAAATGGTGATGGTAAGGTGAGCCCCATGAATTTGATTACTTCTCCTAAGTGCTACTACTGTAATTCTGCACCTTCCCCCAAGAAATCAAATGCTACCTTAGGCATAAGAGTGTTGCTGCTTGAGAGAAGAATTACTCACACACTTTAAATTCTTATGCTTCTTTTCTTGGAAAACAAAAATCCTTTACAAATTACTCCTAGGTTATGATCAAAGATTTACAAACTTAATTATAAATACAAAAGTCATCAATCTTGGAATTAATGCCAATATTAGAATATAGACTAGAATGTCTCTTACACTCAGCCAAATATTACCCATCTTTGCAGAATCTTGTTTTTTCCTTTTTTTCAAGTCAGACTTTGAGCACTAGAGGTGTCAGAGGGGCAGCCCACCAGTATAACCAGCTTTCCATCTCCTCCAAATCCCTCTTCAGACAAAAATCTTTAATTAGCTAGTTATCATAATTACGCTAGCCAGGGATCTTATCTGTTCTCCTTCCTTCCTATTCCCAGGGATCTGAAATATCTACAACTCCTGTGCCAGAGAATCACAGCTTCTTTCTGCCTTTTTGCCTTTCCCTTTTACGATCAGAACAACAAAAAATCCTGGGGAAAGAAATCATCTCTCCTTCTCTGTTTGGGTAGGACCCTATAACTATCTTTTTCCAATCAGAAACAAGTTTCCATGACAACCGTGCTTCCCAATGCTACCGCTAACTTAGCAAGTAGTGTTCATATCAAAGAGAGGGTTCTTTACCAACCTCTGTGGTTTCTGCACTTCACCACAGCTATAGGGCTCTCACACACCAGCTGTTAGCACAAACTGTATCTTAGAACGGTTTTGTCCTTTTCTCTTCTAAATCACAGAAAGGCAAAAGAAATTGCTTCTATGTTTCTCATACTAATCATTTAAAAACACATCTAAATATATAAAATTACTGTAGAGTGAAAGGTATGAAAGAGAATTTGTGACTTGGTGGACGGAAATGTTGAATGAAAAACAGCTAAAACTAAGGGCTTAAGTGACATAACACCCTGGTCATGGGATAAACCTTGAGCTGCAAGGCAAGGAGATTGGAATCCTTGCTCTATATGGCTTTGGCAAACTACTTATTCTCTCCAGGCTCAATGCTCTCTCTGTAAAAGACAGAAACTGAGATACCTCATGGGATTGTAGGAAGACTAGATGGGAAAAAACAGACACAAAAGGTGTTCCTTAGAGTGTCTGGCACATAGTAGGATTGCAACAAATGGCAACAATGCTTTGTTAAGGAAAAGAGTTGAATTGGGGAAGAATCTGAGCAAACAAGCAATCACAATGTTCTATTTGATTATTACTATTTTGATAGCAGTGATAACACTAGAAATAATAGTACAAGCACTTTAGACATTTGGAGATTTTCTTAGCAACCTTTTTCTCTTAGGCTATTAAGTCATGTCTAGAATTCCAGGAAGGGATCAATTCATTTCCGTTTCTGAGACTTGAGAGGAAGCACCTGGGTAATCTCCAGGGTTCATCTGAATCTCTCTATTTATAGCTCTGCATAAAAATTTGTTTAATTTTTATACAGAAGCAAAAGAAAAAGGACTGAACAGAAAGTATTTGTTCACTATTCCACATTCTCAATACCAATCAGCACATTTCAGTTCTTCTCTAGAGGCAGGGCAAACAAGAACATACAGGTTTTTTTGTGATATTTTCATTGTTGTGCAGTTCAAATTTCATTTCAAAATGAGAATTCTTATTGTTGCAATCAAACCTACATGTTCATTACCCCACACACGCCCAGGCTCCCCCACCTCCCCCACCTTTACTCACTGTGCCTTAGAGAGGCAAGGGGGTCCTCCACAAGCAACACAATTCAAACCTTTAATTTTTAAAAATGGAATTGTTCACATATTTTTAAATCCCATTTCTGCCAATATGATGGTCTGTATATCTAGATAGACTCTCCCTGTTAAGAATCTTAAGATGGTGAATAATTTTTTTTTTTTAAATATGTGTTAAATGCTGTCTGAGCCAGCAGGAAAGTAAAGGAAATCCTTGAAAGCCAGAAACAAAAAACAAGTCCAGGGAGGTAATTTGATATTCAAGCTAGAATTTGTCATGGGGCATTGCCTATTCTTGGTAGCCTAGAGTCCAGGTTAGCAAATTTTTTCTGTAAAAAACCAGATAGTAAATATTTTAGGCTTTGTAGGCCCTATAATCTCTGTCACAAACACTCAGTTCAGCCACAGAAGCACAAAAATAGCCACTGATAATATGGAAACAAATGAGCATGGCTACATTTAAACCTTAAACTTCAAATTTTGTTGAAACAGTGGGTTGGTTTGGCCTGTGAACCATGGATTGCCAATTTCTGGATTATAGCATGGCTTTTAATGATTTTTCCTCTGGAAAATAAGTCTGGTATGTTTGTCCTGTGTGGGAGACTGTTGCAGTGATGACCCCCAATTTCTTCACATCTCCCTTTGTATCCACGCCTTTGGGGAGGCTCCTCCCACATTAACCCTGGGCTAGGTCATGTGACTTACTTTGCCCAATAGGACAATAATAAAGGTGAAACAGATATTTAAATAGCACTAGTAAAATGGGGTTTGTTCTCTCTTGCTGCTCCTGGGATCTCTGCAACCACCACCATGTGAATCAGTCCAGGTCAGCCTGCTGAAGATATATGGCCCAGTCATCCCCATGACCCCAGCCAACAGCCAGCACCAATTGCCAAACACAAGAGTGAAGCCATCTTAGACCAATCAATTCCCAGGCAACCCACTAGTCGATGGTGGCCACCTGAATGAGCCCAGAGAAGCAAAAGAATCACTAAGCTGGGCCAAGCCTAAATTACTGAGCCACAGAATCCTAAATTAATAAACTGTTTTAAACCTATAGGTTTTAGAGTAGTTGTTCTATGTAAAGAGCCAAATGATCAATTCCGTAGGAAGTTTATTATTTTTTAAAAATATAACGTGAGAGACCAACTGTATATTTATAGAAATGGGAAAGAGAAGACTGATCCATTTTTTTTTATCCTGTCACCCACAGCAGGGACAAGTCAACCCTTTTTCCTCCTAGTGATTTGACAAAGTGAATTTTTCCTACCTGAACAAACTTCTTTATAAGTAGGATTGTTAGTATAGCCTCCTGCAAAACCAACTTGAGTTGAATATACTCCTTTCAGGATCCAGAATTTCCTTTCAGCTCCCCAGAAACAGCCCATTCCTAAGAAAACCATAAGATGCTTTAAATATTTCATCAAAAACAAATTTCACATTAGAATTCCTATTTCATTGGAAAATTAAAACTGTTAGTTATTTTTGATTACCAAATGACAGCAAGGTTTTATCATTTAAAGAAGTTAAATTTAATAAACAATTTTTATTTAAGGTGATTAACATAGACTATCTCTACTTTAGAAGTACAAAACCCAAAGGTAAAATTGGAAGCTTATAATACAGAATATAGGGGACTTAGAGATACACAGAAGCTAGAGGTGGGTAAATGTAATGGAATAGATAGAAGTGAAGGTAGTTCAGTAGTATGTTTATCAGTAATATTACCATATTGAAGGTGGACATGACTAAAAGAGGTTGATATTCCTGTGTGGCCCATTGATTAACACTAGATATATAAACTAGTTTTTGCAAGAATTACTTCAAAGGTATGATTCGTATACAAAGAGTGCTTAAGTCCAGTGTACAGTGGGAAAACTGCTATTGTATGCTATGGGCTATGTTCAAAAGGAAAACATCAGCACTACCACAGCAACAGCAGAGGTAAATAATGGGGGGGAGGGACAAGAGTTAAGAGCAGGTTTAGATTTTCTATTTGGCAAAATAGGAACCAAAACTATTATTGGTTTTCTTTCTCTTGGGAACAATGAAATTATCTGTAATTTCCTCCCATAGTGAGGGGGGCAATGATTTCACTTGCAGAGTTGGGCTTAGAGAGAGTGAGGCCACATCTGAGCAACAAAAGAGGTCCTCCAGAAGTAACACTTGGACACACTTACAGGTAGGCTAAGCTTCTCTGCTACCTACATAAGCTTCAAAACAGTAAACCTCAAGATCAAGGGCATGGCCTACTGATTTGGGTGTTCCTAAAGTTTGACAAAGTATCAGGGGATTCACTGATGGTAAAGTTTAATAGTTCCATATTTTTTCTCCCATTCCTCAAGGGACTTTGCCAGTACTTTTTGATTATCTGCTTAATATACTCTAGGATATATCCAGGAATTACATTAGGCTATACAGGATTAAAGGACCTCTTTCTTATTCTGGGCTCCCTGTGTTTTAATTGTACAAATGAGCTATATAGATAGGTTGAGTAAGATGATGTGCTACAGAAAATTTCAGTTCCAAACCAAGTAAACCTTTCTTCCTTTGGTCTCAAAGAATATGTGTGGTTCTAAAATATAAACATTGCCTTCCTTACCCCTATGGTCTGAATTACTTTAACCAAACCTGATCAGCATCATTCTTATCTCTAAATATCAGGTTATATATATAGCATCTTACTCAACCTATCTGTATAGCTCATTTGAACAACTGCCTTCCCCACTATGTGGGACATGACATCCAAGGTGAAAGTCTCCCTGACAACGTGGGAGATGACTCCAAGGGATGAATCCAGACCCAGCACTGTGGGATCAATAATTCCATCCTGACCAAAAGGGGAAAAAGAAGTACAATTAATAAAGTTTCAGTGGCAGAGAGAGTTCAAATAGAGTCGAGAGGCTACTCTGGAGGTTGCTCTTACACAAGCTTCAGGTAGACCTTGCTACTCATCATAACCTGCCAAGCCCCAACCAGGACCATTCCAGCCAATCCTAAAGAACACCTAGGGCAATTTATAAGATTCCACAAGGGTTCCATGCACTGGAGTAACTTTCCAGAAACCTACAACCTCCAGATGGGTCCCTGAACCAGATGAGTCATGAAACCTAGCCCAGCCTCTCCAGAACGTCAGATAGCTCCACCTCTCTTCCCCATATTAGTGACAGACCCTTCCAACATGAAAAAGTTAGAATGACCATAGCCCAAACACCCCTAAAGAGAGGGATAGAAAGATCAAAGGTGACGGTGGAGTTATATAGAGAAGATAAGATTTAACAAATGTATACGATTGCTGAATCCTTAAATTGATATCTCTTTTAGTCCCCAGTATCTTAGAGCAGCTAGAAGTAGAAACCTAAAATCGTGGAATTGTAACCCATGTCAAACTCTGAAATATGTTCTACAACTAATTGTGGTGCTGTGCTTTGAAATTTATTGCTTTTTTTGGTATATATGTTATTTTTCATGAAAAAAAGTCGATTGTGATGGTAAAAAAAAATATTTATTCCTTTTAGCCTCCTATATTCTGGAGCAGCTAGAAGGAAAAATCTGAGAGGATCATATGGTAGCCCATAACAAACTCTGGGATCTGCCCTATAATTGCTTGTTGAAAAGTGCTTTGAAAACTACTGCATATATATACAAAGCAAAGAGAGAGAGTGGCCTCACTCTCTCTAACCCCAACTCTGCATATATACTAAGCATATATGCAAAGAAAAAAAATTTTTTATTTCTTTACTTTGTATATATGCTACACTAAGCAATAGAAAAGTTTTTTTTAAAGTGCAAACATGTAGAACACCTTCTAAATAATTTAATAAAATAACTCCTTTTATGAATGAGTCCCAACTCTATTCACTATGAACTTGTCAGAACATAATAACTTGTTGTATTAAATGATCAGCATTCTGATCATGCTTTAAGAAAATATTTCAACAAAGGGTAATACTAAATTACTGATTTTAATGGGAAAACTCCCCAAATCAGCATCAATGCAGTATTTCCAATGAACAATTTCTACATACATGTTGTTGTTCAGTTTCTGAAGATTTTAAAAAGCCATTATACAACTTCATGGGATATATACTGTTGAACAAAAAATTATTTTTCTGAGTTCTACTATAGAGCATAATGAAAGAGGGTAGAAAGAGAAAAAGGGAGAAGAAGGAAGGGAGGTAAAGGGGTAATGATTACAATAAAAATTATAAAGCTCAGAAATACAGTGTTGGATTCAACCAGCAAACACTGTGTTCATTTCAGTAGTCAATGGATTCCTTTGAACATCTGACGAACACTAAGACCTATCTCCTCCAAGCACACACGCCCGGAACAAAAAGGTGGCATTCCATTTCAGGTGGTTCTTAGACCTATGGAGGCCTATCCATTGGCTCCAGATAAAGAACCCATGATTTCCACCATAACTTTCTAAACTATCCAGAACAACTGCTATTCTATGGCTAGTTCCTAGAACTAAGCAAGATTCCTGCCTCCCTCAAGTTTTATATGGCTTTCTTAAGTCATATAAATATCTTGGGTAGAACAACAGTTGGCAAATTAAAATATGCTTCCTCCTCCTGTAGAAACTAGATTTGCTGGACTCAACAACAGAGGTAAAAAAACAAAATAGGTAGAAGTTTACTGAAGTTATTGCCACTTGCTGACATTCTACTTCAAAAATTCAAAGCAATAACAATAACCAAAAAGCAATGTGCATAAGGTTTTACATTATAAAATTATTCTATTTGTTAAAATGTAAGGAGAAATCTACTAACCCCAAAATAGGCAAACAATTCAACAATTCGATAGAGTCAAATGATTGAATTTAATATAGTAAAAATTGTACTTGTGAAGCTATTGCAATGTGGAAATACATATATCATAATTATCTAGAACTAAAGGAATATATATATATACATGTTTTAATTAAAACTGTGAAAAAATCCATATCAAAAAGAAAAGACTACAAGAAAATCTACTAAAATTATAGCCATGATTGTGTTAGAGTTGTGACAATAAGGACTTTCTCTTTCAGTTTTCAAATTTTTCTGTAATAGATTCTTATTACCTTAAAGTAAAAACATACACATTTTTTAGAGGAAAGCAAAAGATTCAAAGAAATAACAAATAAATATATGTGTTATTTGAGTTAAATGCTGCTAGCTGCCAATTTCCCTGTTTACAAGGGAATTGTTCGCTGCTAGTGAATATAAAAAAACACTGAGTAGCTATGAAAATTTGAGTGTTCCCAAGTCTTTGAAAAAAGGACTGACTATTAATTTTACTTCACTGCATTCTCTGGGATGAGGGAATAATATCAATCTCCGGAGAAGAAGAGGTAAAAAGTGAACTGACAAGATCATACTTCTGGTATCTTATTTCATGCTTTTGAGACCAGTAGCTGAACATCAGTTAATGTGAGGAATTTTTTTTTATTTTAGCTTAAATAAATAGGCATTTAACTTAAATAAATCGACATTTATTTGGTTAACAAAAAATGAGCTGAGCAGTGTCACTGGATATGAAAGTTCACAAAGGTTCCCAGGAGTTAGGATGTGTGCTTGGTGCGAAGTTGAAGGTATTTCAGCCCTTGAAGTTCAAAATCTATAGGGCTCATTGAACAAAATGTTTCTTTATTGTCTAATGTCTATCAGTGATAACACCAATAGCTACTGTCGCCCATCAATATTATAAACATCGGTATGTGGCAGGCTGTTTTAGAAGCCAGCCAACCCTGACATTATTCATAACTCCATTTAGATGGCCCCACATACTTCAGGCCATCTGTCCACACAGTGTAGATAGTACAAACTTAAAATGATCTTGGACAAACCAAATGAAACATCTGCTGCAAGCAGAGAGATATTTAATCCCCTTTTTATTTTTAATAGGGATCAAGAACAGACTCCTGCTACAGGGAGGATGATCAAGCGCCACCTGTACAAAGGTTTCCAGGGACCACATGTAGATGAAATAATGCATCAGAGACCTGGTGTATAATCAACGTCAAAATTTCTGGAGAGGTACTTAACTTAGGATGGGGCTTGTGGTTAAGAATGAAAATTCCACCTGAAGCAATCAGAGGTGTCTGGTATAACCTAAATATTCTTTTTTTTTTTTTTTCCCATTGTAGAAGTTACATCTTTATACAGTCGTTTTCAAGAATCAAGCCTACTGGAACACAGCTCAATAGTTTCAGGCACTTCAATACACCTTAAATTAAAAAGGGATATCTATATAATGCATAAGAATAACCTCCAGGATAACCTCTTGACTCTGTTTGAAATCTCTCAGCCACTGAAACTTAATTTTGTCTCATTTCTCTCTTCCCCCTTTTGTTCAAGAAGGTTTTCTCAATCCCTTGATGCTGGGTCCTGGCTCATTCCGGGATCTCTGTCCCACATTGCCAGGGAGATTTATACCCCTGGGAGTCATGTCCCACCTAGGGTGGAGGAAAGTGAATTCATCTGTTGAGTTGGCTTAGAGAGAGAGGCCAGATCTGGGGGTGACTCTCAGACCTAATTTTAAGTAGGCTTAGCCTATACTTTGTAGGAGTAAGTTTCATAGGGGTGAACCCCAAGATTGAGGGCTCAGCCTAATGATCTGGTTGTCCCCATTGCTTGTGAGAATATCAGAAATTCTCCAAATGGGGAAGTTGAATATTTCCTCCTTTCTCCCCAGTCCCCTAAGGGGACTTTGCAAATACCTCTTTATTTTCATTGCCCAAAACACTCTGGAATATATCAGGGCATCATACTAACCTGGACAAACCAACAAAATCTCACACCCTACTCAAGATTCCACATACTTATGGTATTCAACTAAACTGACCATACAAATTAAATCAGGAAATGCATTACTCAAAATATAAATTTTGCACCAAATAAACATCTCTCCCTTTGGTCTCACACAAAAGTTAGTTTTAAAATATGGACGATATCATCCTTTACCTTAGTTCTATCTAGATGAGCTTCATTCATATCTCTACTTGAAGTCTGATCACTTTTTCAACTTTTTAAACAGTTCCTGTATGGGGCAGTGCTGACTTTCATAACTTCAAAGCCCTAACTCTGAGTCCCACGTGTCACATAAATACCCAAGGTTTCCGGGAATGACCAGGTTATAAACAAACAGCTCAGTATCTCAGAATTTAGAAATAACAGTTACAACTCCTGAATATATGTGACTACTATAAGAGCTTACAACCTAGGACCCTTTACAATAGGCTCCAACCTGATAACCCATGTTCTTGACTTCAGTTCACTGAATTTTTATATTACAGTTAGTCCATATGATTAAAACATGAGAGTATTGTCTTTTTGTTCCTATATCATTCAACATACAGTTCTTAAGGTTCATACATGGAGTTGCATGCCTCACAACTTCATTTCTTCTTGCAGCCTCTCAGTAGTCCATTATATGTATACACCATAGTTCCCCCTTCCATTCCTTAGTCATCGTACCCTTGGGCCACCTCCATCCATTGTGGATCACGAACATTGCCACCACAAACACCAGTGTGCAAATGTCCATTCCTGGAGGAACACTTAGTTCCTCCAGGAATAAACTGAGCAAAGGGATTTCAGGATCATTTGGCAACCCCACACCTAGCCTCCTGGGGAACCACCACATTGCACTCCAAGGGGCTGCACCTCTCAGTTTCCCTACTGAAAGTGAATAGGTACATCTCTTTTTCTGCATTTTCTCCAGCACTTGTTTCTCTCTGTTCATTTTTATACAGCTTATTCACATATCATACAATACCAAACCTAAGTGTATAGACATGCCTTTGCCACCATAATCTACATGAAGACATTTCCTTTTCTTCTACAAAGAATCCATACCCCTCCTCCATGCCCTCCCACTCCCTCCTGTTGACATTTAGTTTTGGCATAATGCCTTTGTTATATTAAGTAGAAGCATATTACAATGTTACTGTTGATTATAGGCCCTAGCTTGCATTGAATGTACTTTTTCCCATACATACCTTCTATTTTCAATTCCCTGCAGTATTGACATTCATTTGTTCTACCTCATGCAAAAACATTTTGTGTGTGTGTGTGTGTGAGTGGTCCAGGAATTGAAGCCAGGTATCGTGCATGGAAGGCCAGCATTCTACCACCTTACCATCGGTGTACCCAACATTTTTTATTTGTACATTTAATCACCATCATTGTCCACTCTAAGCATTCCTAGATTACACAATCTCAGTCTTTACCCTCTCTTTCCTTCTGGTTTCATATGTACCCCCAACCCTTCTCCCTCAATCATACTCACATTCAGCTTCATTCAGTGTACTTACATTGTTGTGCTACAATCAGGTGGTATTGTGCTAGCCATTTCTGAATTTTTACAATCAGTCCTATTGCACATTTCATACTCCTTCAGCACCAAATACCCAATCTCTACCCTCTTTCTATCACCTGACAGCCTGTATTCTTAATTTCAATTCTCAATGTTCGCTCAATAATGTTAGTTCATATTAGTGAGACCATACAGTATTTTTCCTTTTGTTTCTGGCCAATTTCTCTCGGCATAATGTTCACAAGGTTCCTCCACCTTGTTACATGCTTTATGACTTTATTCTGTCTTACAGCTGCATAATATCTCATTGTATGTGTATGCCACAGCTTGTTTAGCCACTCATCCGTTGATGGGCATTCCGGTTGTTCCATCTCTTGGCAATCATAAATAATGCTGCTATAAACACTGCTGTGCAAATGTCCATTTGTGTCCTTGCCCTTAGGTTCTCTGAATATATATCTAGTAATGGGATTGCTGGATCATATGGCACTTCTATACTTAGCCTCCTAAGGAATTACCAAACTGCCTTCCAGAGCAGTTGTACCATTTTACATTCCCACCAACAGTGGATAAGTGTGCCTCCTTCTCCATATCCTCCACATTTGTTGTTTTCCGGTTTTTTGATAATAGCCATTTTAGTGGGTGTCAGATGATATCTCATTGTGGTTTTGATTTGCATTTCCCTAATAGCCAGTGAAGTTGAGCATCTTTCCATGTGCCTTTTAGCCATTTGTATTTCCTCTTCTGAGAAGTGTCTGTTCTTCTCTTTTGCCCATTTTTTAATTGGGTTCTTTGTCTTTTTTGTTGTTGAGTTGAAGAATCTCTTTATATATTCTGGATACTAACCCTTATCTGATATATGGTTTCCAAATATTGTCTCCAATTGCCTAGGCAGCCTTTTTACTTTTTTGACAAAATTCTTTGATGTGCAAAAGTGTTAAATTTTGAGGTATTCCCATCTATCTATTTCTTTTTTCAGTGCTTGTGCTTTGGGTGTAAGGTCTAGGAAACTGCATCCTATTAAACAAGATTTATAAGATATTTCCCAACATTTCTTCTAAAAGTTTTATGGTCTTAACTCTGTTAGGCCTTTGATTTATTCTGAGTTAATTTTTGTATAGGGTGTGAGATTTGGATCCTCTCTCATTCTTCTGCATATGGGTAACCAGTTCTCCAAGCACCATTTATTGAAGAGGCTGCTCTGTCCCAGGTGGGTTTGCTTGATCACTTTATCAAAGATCAATTGTCCATAGATGAGAGGGTCTATTTCTCAGCACTCTAATCAATTCCATTTGTCAGTATATCTATCTTTATACCAGTACCATGCTGTTTTGACCACTGTAGCTTCATAATATTCTCTAAAGTCAGGTAGTGTGAGACCTCCCACTTCATTTTTCTTTCTCAATAAATTTTCAGCTATTTAGGGCACCCTTCCCTTACATATAAATTTGGTTATTGGTTTTTCTATTTCTGCAAAGTAAGTTTTCTGGATTTTAATTGGTATTGCTTTGAAACTATAAATGAATTTGGGTAGAATTGACATCTTAACTATATTTAGTCTTTCAATCAATGAACATGGTATGCCCTTCCATTTATTTAGTTCTTCCATAATTTCTTTTTGCAATTTCTTGTAGTTTTTCTGTGTATACGTTTTTTATATCCTTAGTTAAATTTATTCTTAAATATTTCATTCTTTTGGTTGCTGTTGTAGTTAATGGAATTTTTTTATTGATTTCCTCCTCAGATTGCTCATTATTAGTGAATAGAAACACTGATTTGGGTGTGATGCTCTTGTACCCTGCCACTTTGCTCTACTCATTTATCAGCTCTGGTAACTTTGCTGTAGACTTTTCAGGATTTTCCATTTATATTATCATATCATCTGCAAACTGTGAAAGTTTTTTACCTTCTTTTCCAATTTGGCTGCCTTTTATTTCTTTTTCTTGTCTAATTGCTCTGGCTAGACTTTCCAGCACAATGTTGAAATACAACAGTGACAGTGGGCATCCTTGTGTTGTTCCTGATCTTAGAGGGAAAGCTTTCAGTTTTTCCCCATTGAAGATGAGGTTAGCTATGAATTTTCACATATTCCCTTTATCATGTTGAGGAAGTTCCCTTCTATTCCTATCCTTTGCAGTGTTTTCACCAAGAAAAGATACTGAATTTTGTCACATGCCTTTTCTGCATCAATCAAGATGATCCTGTGGTTGTTCTGCTTTGATTTGTTGATATGGTATATTACATTAATTGATATTCTTATGTTGAAACATCATTGCATACCTGGAATAAATCCCACTTGGTCACAGTGTATAATTCTTTTAATGTGCTGCTGGATTTGATTTGCAAGTATTTTGTTGAGGATTTTTGCATCTATATTCATTAAAGAGATTGGTCTACAATTTTCTTTGCTTGTAGCATCTTTGTCTGGCTGTGGTATTAGGGTGATGTTGGCTTCACAGAATGAATTAGGTAGCTTTCCCTCCCCTTCAATTTTTTTGAAGAGTTTGAGCAGGACTGGTATTTAATTCTTTCTTGATTGCTTGGGAGAATTCACATGTGAAACCATCTGGTCCTGGGCTTTTCTTCTCTGGTAGCATCTCTCTCTCTCTCTC